>PVKA01010388.1:0-64659 GCA_004027165.1 Ctenomys sociabilis
ACACACACAAAATCCCCCAAACAAATAAAGCCACCAACTGACTAGATATGGAGAAGTTCTAGCCAGCTCTGTACATATCCACATGTGGAAATAGGATCAGGCTCTGCCAACTTGGAGACAATTGCTCTTATTTTAAGGAGAGGAGCCCAAGCGGTCCTCCACAAGTGAATAGTGTAAACTTTTGTGCGGCATATTTATTAAAGTAGCAGTACTTTTCTCCAAATATTTATTTTGTCAAATTTCCATTTCCCTTGGGCAGACACCAGGATCTTTTGGTCAGTGTTTCTAAAACAACAACAACAACAAAAAACAGACACAAGAAGCCATTAGTATAAAGGTTTTGATCTCAATCACATTTAAAGTTCTCCCCTCTAATCATTAGTGAGGTATAAGGTTTTCCAGTTGGAAGAGAGTGGAAAAGACCAGTGGTCTCCCCCTCTGGTTATTGTCTTCTCCTCCTTCTAGGCTTCTACAGTCTGATTATTTGGGGGCAGAAAAGAGTTAAGAAAAAGACCTACCTTTCCCATTTAATCGAGCAGTTGTAGTTTGGCCTCTGTGTCAGTGTTTTATTATGTCTTGGGCCAGCATGGCAGGCTGATGTCCTCTTCATGTATGAATCTACATGGGAGTGCTCAGATCTCCATGTCCTTGGAAGCTTCCTCACTGTACAGATGGCAGCTGCAGCTCCAGTAGCGCCTCACTCATAAAACTCCCTCATCCCACTCATAAAACTCCCTCACCCCAAACATCCTGTTGCTGGGGTCTATTCCTTTGACTGTCAGCCCTGTGAAAGCGGCAATAACAGCTATTTTTCTCGAGTATGCTTGGCCCAGGACCTCAGCATATAGCTTGCCCTTGACCTAAGCCCATTCTTCTTCAAGTGTCGTTTACCTACAAACAGATTGGCAAGAACAGTGCAAGTGAAGATGTCACAGTCAGAAATAAAGTTTTGACCTTTCCTCCCACTAGGCAATCCTTCCAGGCTTAAGCGTAGACTCTGGGTAACCTTTGCATTTAACTCCAACCTGAGGCACGTCCTAGGGCAGATGAACGCGCCTCACTTCTTCCCATCCTCACCAAGGCGCCCCACATTGATTTTCCCCTTCTTTTTCTCTAGCTCTACCTTCTTTTCAGATTTGACTAGTGGGGGAAAGGGCACAGTTTAAGGGGAAGTTCGAGAACCATTTAAAAGATGGCTGACTTCAGTAGTTAGCATCTGTCTAGTTTGTTTCTGTGACACTTAGCTCCTAATTGCTAGCTTTTGTGTAACAGAAAACATGCATTCAATAGCTTGTTACGTTTGCATATTTTATAGGGCAAAAACTGATATAAAATTGAAAATCTGACAAAGAACATTTATCTAAAACATACAAAGAACTCACAAAACTCAATAATAGGACCACAAATAACTTGTTTCATTGTGCAGACGATGTGAACAGATATCTCACCAAAGAGAGCCAAAAATGGCAAAAAAGTAAATGAAAACCGGACTACACTCCCACCAGTAGTGGAGAAGGGCTCCTTTTCCCTCACAGTCCTTCAGAATTTGTTATTGAGAGATTTCTTCATGATTGGCATTCTTTCTGGGTTGAAATGCAATATAGTATTTTAATTTGCATCTTTTGAGTGACCAGAAATGTTGAACATTTTATCATATTTTTATTTGACATCTATATTTTTGTAATCTGAGATGTGTGTACAACCACTGTAGAAATCAATGTGGATATTCTTCAAATTCTTTTAATCTAAGAATTAAAAACATCATACCACAGTGATATAACTGCCCCAATATTCATAACAACACAAGTTGTCATAGGTAAATCTTTGAAGCAACACAAATACCTATCAACTGAGAAATGGCTTAAAAAGATATGGTGTTTTTATATAGTGGAGTTCTACTCAGCCATTAAGAAAGATAAACTCCAGGCTTTAATACGTAAGTGGATGTAACTTGACAGCATCCTCATAAATGCAATACATCAGACTCACATGTGTAAACACTGCATTGTTTCCCTGGATGAGAAACTAAAGAAGTAAGTAAATGGAATGAAGGTTGTGAAATGGGATGGAATTACTCAAAAGGAAAAAGGAAATAAGATGGATGAAAGACGAAACAATAGGGTAAAAGGAAAAAAATACAAGCCGATTGTACTATTAGTGTCTCTTAGTTCATTCAGAAGGAAGCTTGTGTACTATTGATTGAGAGCGCCGAATCTTAACCACTAGACCACCAGGGAGCACCGACGTGTACTATTGATTGAAGAAATTGTTATGAGAACATCTTATACCCCAGGCAACTACTTTAAAGACAACAATATTTAATGTGTGAACTATTATTATTCTCCTACTATTTTGTTATGAAATTTTGTTTTACTTTTGTTCCATAAAATAAAAACAATAAGTACATGAAAAGATGCTCCATAATGTGTGCCATTAGGACTTACAGTTCAAATAACAAGATAACACTACACATCTACTAGTTATAAAAATCCAAAACTCTGATTCAAAACATCCCCAAGTATTGCTAAGATGTGGAGTGATATGAAACTCTCATTCATTGCTGGTAGGATAGTAAAATGGTGCACCCACATCGGAGTACAGTTTGCCAATTTCTTGCAAAAGCAATTGTATTCTGACATTCTTCTTAGCTACTTTCTCATCACTGAAACCAATGCCCAACCCCCATGATTTGAAGAAGGAAGTGCTTGCTTTGGCTACAAGTTTGTAGATGTTTTAGCCTGTAGTTGACTGGCTCCCAAGCAGCACCACATGGCAAAGGGGTGTGGCAGAAGGCTCGTGCAGGGCAGCAGAAGAGGGCGAGGGAGAGGGGCAGAGAAGAGATGGGCCCTCCGACCCGCACTCCCTGTGACCCACCTCCTCCCATCAGTCTTTGCTTCCCAAGACCACACTTAGCTAGAACTCACCAACTGACTAACCCACTGACTAGTATCATATTCCCAGGTCCAAATATGAATCCTCTTGAAAGTTCCAGTTATGAATACATGGAACTTCGGGGTGACATCCTGATATAAACCACAATACCATTGAATCTAGCAGTCACGTTGCTTGGTATTTTCTCAAATAAGTTGAAACCTTATATCATCATAAAAACCTGCAGGCGCATGGTTATGGCAGCTGTATTTATAAATGCCAAAATTAAAAAAAATTCATCCATCTCCTTCAGAAGGACATCTAGATGAATAAACTGTCGGTCCACGCAAGGAAATATTAGTGAGAGCAGAAAAGAATGAGCTATCAAGCCACAAAAGGACATGATGGACCCCAAGGCATATTACTATGTGAAAGAAGTCTATCTGAAAAGGGTACACAGTACAAGGGTCTATGTGGCATCATATAGAGAGGCAAAACAGCAGAGCCAGTACAAGGGGTGGGGGATGAAAAGGTGAGTGGATGGAGCGCAGAGGAGTGCGAGGGCAACGAAACTATTCTGTGTAATGTCACATGTTGAGTACACACACACACACACACACACACACACACACACACACACACATATATATATATATATATTTATGCATTTGTTAAAATCCATAGAACGTACAACACCAAGAGTGAAAGCTAGCATAAACTATGGACTTTGTACCTGAGAGAGCACTTTGTATTTTACTCTTCATATTCTATGATGAATGTGATCATTATAGATACCTAAAATGTAGCAATAAACTTAGTTAAAAATAGATATCTCATAGCTTTCAGATGAAGAGATTTTCAAAGGAATGGGTCTTGGAATTCAATTTCTAATATTTTCTCTTTATTTTATCTGATGACGAGTTTTCCAAATTGTGCTCTATCACATGATGGGGATGGTTACGGGCAGCAAAATTAGAGGGTAATTTGTGTACCACTGCCTTCATTTTCTATAGATTACAAACATTTGGAAGTTTCCAACTTTCCTTATGCTCATGCAGTTAGATTTCTAAATGTCTTAAAGGTGTTTGAGGACATGTATTTTCTTCGAAACACTTCCTCTTTCTTTCCTGTACGGTCTTCTACATGGCTCTTCAAGTTGCTGTGGAGTTTTAATTGGATCTTCCTTTGTGCTGCCGCAAATGTCATCGCCAAATCCAGTGTTCCAAGAGTGAGTGGAGCTTGTGTGGCCTGGAGGAAAAGGCTATTGTTCTCTTTCATGGTGCTTTAGGAGATATCACTACATTTGTTTTAAATATGAGCATAATTATTTATCTGTAATATACTAGCATAATTCTCTAAATGTATAGTGAATAAATATATTTATTTTCTGATGACAGAATCAAATATTTTAAAATGTATTTTTTTATTGAGTTATCACTGAATTCTATTGTAAGAGGGTTCTCTCTTTACTCAGTGTCAGTCAGATTACGTTAAGTTCCTTGTCAGTTTCGGAGAGGAGAAGCCTCCAAAGCTTGGTGTCCTTGAGTCCCAAGGCTTCGATCATCGTGGCAGACACATTATTTTGCTGCTTTTCTCGGCTGGGCCAACGAGATGATGCATGTGAATCCACACTCCTCTGCTCTCACCTTCCTTCTTCTCACACCCCCACTTTCCCTCTGAAGGCAGTTTGGCTGACACCAAGTACTGTGCCAGATTTTCTGTGCACATGGTGGTGTGCTTATTTACAAGAACATGTCATCGCTTGGAGTGGTCCTCTCTCAGTGGATGCACATCCACTGGCGTTATAGTTATGATTCTGGTTTCAGCTTTACAATAAGAAGCATAAAATGCCAATTTGAAATGGAATGTGGATACATGAGCTCAGCTGGATGTGGAGTCACTGAGTCTGTTTAGAATCCTGGAGCTATATCAATGTAGGATTATTTATTTATTTTTTAATATTTTTGTCATATGACAAATATTCCACTGGTCCTCTTGGAATCCATGTCAGCATTAACTATGGATATATGTGCTGATTATAGCTTTAGAATCTATCCATTCAATGAGACAGGAGAAAGAAACACAGAGAGGGGAAGGGGTGGGAAAGAGAGAGACACAGAGAGAAGGAAACAGAGAGAGAGAGGGAGAGAGACAGAGAGAGAGAGACAGAGAGAGACAAAGAGAGAGAGACAGAGAGACAGAGAGAGAAGGACAGTGAGAGGGAAAAGGAGAGGGAGGGACAGAGGGGGAGGGGAGAGAGAGAGAAATAGAGATGACTGTTAATATGGTATGATAAGAAAAATTTCCAAGCTGTAACAGAATGATACACAAGAGGGACACTTGATTGGCCTTTGGAAAATTTTCAAAGAAGCCATCTGGAACTTGGAGGAGAGTTGCTTTGAGCTGTGGAGTGTGATGCCAGAAGTCTCTCTTCCAGGGGATGTCCTGAGATTCCAGATGACAGAGTAGAAAATCAATCAAGCCACATTTTGTTGGGCGCTGGTAAGTAATGGAGAAATAAGCAATTTTAGTGTCGTTTGCTCTTGGTGACAGCAGTGTTGTTGCGGCTGTCAGAATGTCCACTATATGGATTACATATTAAAAAGACAAATATAAGATAGGTGATTTCTTTGTAAGAACAAAAATCTCTCATGCACCTCACTGGATCCAAGTACTCTCTTAAGACTTCTCTGTGGATTGGGTCCTGGGTGGGAAGGTCCCCTCGTGAAGCAGACTCAGCTTGGGAACAGACTCATCAGAAGGATCTGTGTGGACAAGGCTGATGTGATGCCACTGTTTCTCCAGATTGCTTCAGGGGACTCATCTCTGCTCTGCTTGGAAACGTACTTTACTCACTCAAACTTCTGCACACTCAGCATCCTAAAGGTTGCCATATTTGCTCTTTAGTTTGATCAACCTGTAATGTAATATGCAGGGCCTCAGCTTCCTTCCTTCTTCTTCTTATTGTTCCAGTAGCATCCAAAATGATTTTTTTTTGAGACAGGGTCTCCCAGTATAGTATGGGCTGGCCCTGTGTTCACTTTTGTAGCCCAAGTTGGCCTCAAACTTACAGGGATCCTGCCATCTCAAGTTCCTGAATGCTGGGATCACAGGTGTGTACTGCCATGTCAGGTTCATCCCAAACATATTTATTAATGTTCCTGTGACTCCTGGTAGCACTACTGCTATTAACGCCTCTTTTGGGAATGAATGTATGTACCCTAGGTACTGTCCTATGCACCTTCATATCTTCAGAGTTATTCTGAAAAAAATACTTCATTTTGTAGTTGAGTTCACTGAGACTCAGCACATTAAAGAAATTTTGGTGTTCTAAATATTATTCTCAGAATATGGAATACATTTGAAAAATTCATGTTAATCTTTAACATGAAATTAATCTTTAACATTATGCTGCCCTTGAGCACTGTTTTCAGTCCCCTTGACTCAAAAAAGCTTGTGGAGGCTGGCAGTGCTTCCTGTATAAAACCAATGGCAGCCCTGGGGCTGGAAGTGTGAGCTGGATCCCGTGGTACTGGTAGTTACTAGAGCTTTCAAAGCAGGCCAAGGATCCCTTGGGCAAGCCAGTCTCGTCACAGGAGCAACTCTGTCAGGCTCTCCAGTCAGTAAGGCCTGGCCACAGCCTTCCAGAATAGAAGAGTCAGTAGGTACAGATTTTCTGTTTTGTTTTGTTTTTTATTTGCACTGCCTGCTGGCTCTTGGTTGTTATGGACTTAATAAAAATGTAATCTAAAATACCCTTGTTGAAATCACCTCTCTTTGGAGATGAGAAGTACTTGGCTCACTGGATCAAAATTACTAACATCAGCAACTCCTCTGTAACCCTGCACATACGCTAACTGTTAGATTTGACTTAGAAGTTTTATTAGGAAGAAAGCTTTGTAGTTTATGATCCAAATAGTTTTTACTTACTGTTTCTCTGCTATAAAATTAGAGTTGCTTATCTTGTGCTTTAGAACCTAAAGAGGCAGAGCTTTTCATTGCACAGGCACAATTTATTACTAGAAATAAGTGAGAGAACTTCCAAGTTCTCCATTGAGGGGGCTAGGGAGATGGCTCAGTGGAATAAGCACTTTCCTGGCACGTGCAAGGACCTGAGTTCAATCCCCGGTTCTGCCCTGAGGGGGGGGGAGGGAAAGAAAAAAAACCACAAAAAACAAAGTTCTCCATTGAATCCAAGTTCTAGGCATGTTCTTGAAATTAGGACCAGACATGACCCATGCAAAAAAGTTGTAAAGAATGCCTAAGGAACAAATTTAAATCTTTGTTTATCCACTGTGTATATACAAGGACTATGTATACAAGTGTGTATGCTTTGGCAGATGGCTTAGAAAGTGTAGAAATTTTTTACTTACAGGGGACAAAACTGGAGTAAGAGTCCTGTTGTTTCTGAGTGGAGCACTGAAGAGTCACTTTCTGGGGAGAAGAAGGAGATGCAACCAGCCACGCTGTGTTACACCACAGGCTCTGGGTTTTGAAGTCATGCCAACCTCAGTGGCCTTCCTGCTGAAGCAGTTCTTGAGATGCTGATTTATGATTAAAAGGTACTTCAAAGATATCACAGAGACACTGGCTTATTGTTATCTGAGGATGGTTTTCTTTTATAAAAGGACGGGAAGTAGTCTGGAGGACCTTGGTCTGACTGTGTTATATCAAAAAATCCTGTGTACAGTTTGCGCAATGACTGTTTGCATCAGCTGTCACAAATTATATTTTTTCCCTTCAAAAACTTCATATAGAGAGCTAATGAATGGCTATTTATATCCCTACACAATTCAGAATAATGTATATGAAAATTTCACTTACATGATTTTTGCAACTATTTTTCATAGTTGTTACAATTCACATACACATCTGTTCACACTACAGAGAGGTAGAAGCAATAAAGTTTTATTGTTTAGTCATTGCTTGGTTTATTTATCCTTGCCCTAGTTTAAACCAAGAGGGGTTTAAAGTGGATAAATGAACAACATTCATTTAATTATTGTTGACCACACTTAACAGCATTTCTCTATTCTTTAGAAAAGTTGTACTTTTCTTTTTCTTAAGTCACTGTGATGATATGGCGCCCCCCTGCTTGAGTGGCTAGTGCTCATCCTTTAGGTCAGACTTGTACATGAGGTGAAATACTTGGTTCATAAGGAAAAAAGATCAAATCTAACCACCATTAAAAAGTTGAAATAATTCTTCATCTGTTTCTAAGATACTTGGTAAGTTAAAGTAAACAGGAAATATCAGGAGGAACCGTGAGTCAGAGAGGAGCTGCTCATAATTCATTTGAGTTTACAGGAGAAAGATGATGCCATTGCCCTGAAATCTGTAAAACAGGATAATTCATTGTTGGCTATGAAAATGCTACTGTTACATTCCACACACTGCAGTCCTATGGCCCACTCCACCTGGTCCATTTCCGTGAGACCACTCCAACTCTTTTTTACTTTGAGATAAGTGAGCTTACAGTTTTGAAAACTTTTTAGAGCACGGGACCCTTGGAGGAAGATAAATCACCCCACTCAGACTTTTGAGTGATCAATCCCATTCTGTAATATTTAAATGATAAATTATATATGAAAACAAAAGGAAAGAGCATGCTCCTTTGACATATTTGGGACAATGTTCAGTTTCCCTAAATTCAGGGAAAGGCTGAACATTAGACTCAAAACTCTGGTAACCCTGGGTCTCCTTGGCCTTTTGTGGCTGGGCAGTCATCTCTAACACGCAGACAACCCGTCACACCCAGTAAAACCCTGAAGAAGAGGAAGAAGAACGAGGAAGTGGGAGGCAAGCACAAATTTGGTGGTCAGCCAGTACTTTGGAGAACGTAAGTGAATGCGGCCTTTGCAGACGCTGTCACAGCCTGACCACAGCCACCTCAGACTGCTCTTTGCAGTTGCACTTTAAGAGTGTGGATTGCTTTTCATCCTTTGGTCTTTTTTTTTTTTTTTTTTTTTTTTTCTTTTTGGTACTTTTAGGGAGGGGTCTACAGGGTGTTCAAGGTCTCACTAATAGATTGGACTCATAAGTGATCTGCCTATTTTCAGCCTCCTCTGAAGAGATGGGATTACAGGCATGCCACCACACCCAGTCTCAATTGCATTCTCTGTGTGCCCCCAGGGGGCAAGGCTGTCATGGTAGCCCTGGAGACTGAACCCGTGGCCACTGCACCTGCTTTAATCTGCTGAACTCTTTGGCCTGGTCATATCCTTTGCCCTAAAGTGGTGAAAAACTTTTTCCCTAAAGGAAATCTCTTCTGCCACTTGGCACCTTGTGTCCACATGCTACATCAGTGCTCAGCAGACCAGGAGTTCTTAGATATTTTTGCTAGGATTTATTGAATGTTTCCTATTGTGTCAGCTACTTCTACAAGATTTAATTTTCTCAAAAATGCTATGAGGTTAGCACTGTTTTTGATGTAGATGTGAAAACTAAGGCACAGAGACATTAATTGCAGCTATTCCCAATAACTTGGCTGCATCCTATCGTATGGGGCAAAGTCACCACACTGATGTTCATAGCAGCATCAGTCCTAGCTCCTGAATCCTAGAAACAGCCTGAAGACCCATCAACAGATGACTGGAGGGGAGCAAGGAGGGGCAGAGGGAGGAGAGGGAAGGAAGGGGCAGGAAAGGGAAAGATGGAAACAGAGGTCTTGCAAGTAATCAAGGGAAGAAGAATTGAAAGGAGGGGAGAGGGATGGAGGAAAAAGGAAGTGAGATATATCATGCACAGGCATAGATTCCTTATACTGAATGCAGCCATTATGTATATCTAAAATGTACCAGTGAAGTAAAAAAGAAATGCAAAAAATAAAAGGAATAAACTCAAGAAAGAGAAAGAATATGAGGTATCTACACATAATGGAATACTGTCCATCTATAAAGACTGATAAGGGCTGGCAAGATAGCTCAGCAGACTAAGTGCTTGCTTACGCAAGTGCAAGGACTGGGGTTTGATCCTTGGCAGCACATGCACCGCTGGGGTGTGCTGAGTGGGCCACAGAACCAGGCATGGTGGTGCACGCTTGTAATCCCAGTACAAAAGAAAAAAATACTGATGCATTTGAGATATTTGAAGCAAAATGGATGCACCTGAAAAATATAATGTTGAGTGAAATGAATCAGACAAACAAGTTTAAATACTGAACTGTGTCTCTCATTTGAGTAAAACAAAGTACAAACAAAGAGCATATAAGGATGGAGAGGAGCAGACAAGGGGCTGGAGCTCTTGAAAGGGGGTGAGGTCTGAGAACATGGCTGGGAGAAGATGGGGAGAGGAAGAGGAGATGAGTAGACTAAAGATGTACTATGCACAGAAACTAAATAAAACATTGTATGTCATAAACATGAGATAAGACTAATAATACCAACAAGAATGAAAATGGGGAAAAGGGACTTAGAGGAAGACCAAGGGAGACTGGGGGGAAGGAGAAAGGGATTAAAAACAGACAAACCAAATTGTATTGTGTATCTATGCCTGGTCCCCAAGATGACTGTGAGTGTAGGCCCTGCAGGCGTGTACTAACTAGAATTTTCATCTCAGGCTCATTCTTCTACTGTTCAGAACTTTATTTCATAGTAGGTAGTGGGTGTTCAATGGATGTGCAGGAAATGTAATCATTAGGTTTTAAAGAAAGCAACCTCCTGCACAGAGCTGAGGTAATGCGGTAGCTGTGTAGATAGTCCATTGAGAAGAAGGACCCAGGACAGTAAAGCCAACAGGGAACAATTTCTAAGGCTTCCTACCAAAGGTGCTCACAAGTCAGTTCTCTTTGGAGGAAAATAACAAGGAAGAAGGTATTAATTATTGAATCTTTGATGTAATTCAGGTATAAAAAATAAGATACGCGAACAGCTACAGTCTCTTAATTTACTGATAGGAGACATACGGTATAATAATGTCTGTAAGTATAATATCATGTATACACCTTTTATGATACCAAAACATTATGAAAACAGTTTGCAATGTATTAATTTATGAAATCCACCTTGGCAAGGTATCTTAAAACTGTCTCATTGATATTTGTACTTCAATAAAATAAAAGTAAAAAAAAATATAAAAAAATAAAACTAACAAATCAATTCTCTTTGGGCGGTTAGTAAGGTCCTCATCCGGAGGCCTAGGGAAATGCCTTTTTGATTGGGAAAGGAAGGGAGGGGGTGGTAGCACTAGGCTGAGCTTCAAGAGAGTGGGTACACTGAAAGTGCACACCCTCACCCAAACCCAAGCAACTGCACAAGGTCAAGGAACCAAGGAGTAAGACCTCTGTCCTTTCTAGTGAAATTCCCAAAGTTCTCAGTCACCAGGTGTGCTTGGTGGTCATTAAATTCTGTCAAAATGAAGGTAAAATTCTGTTCAAACTTCAGACCAAATAGGAGGATTGGCTTTATGTTGCTTTTAGATTTGATGCTGATGATTATAGCAGGTGTCTACCAGAGCAGAACGTGATCCAGCAATAGAAGCCGCTCTCCCCCCCTTGGACATCTGGACTCTGGGTCTGTAACCCACTTGGGGTCTCATGTTGAAGGACAGGTTTTTTGAAGAAAGCTTGCAAAGTGCTACGTGTGAAAGAAAACTGTGGAGATAGGAGAGAAGGGAGCATATGTAGAATTTGTGTCAGCACTTACTCCTGTTTTGCCTCATTCCCTTGTCTTGTCTACACTCTCCTTTTGATTTCCTAGTCAGCTGCTAACTTTCTCTGTTCTCTGGACATTACTGTGTTTGTTCTCTCTGGGCATTGTATCACTTGAACTGCTAGTCTAGAACTGGACCAATCCATGCCCTAGCAATACTGCAGTACCCTCCTCCTACCTATGTGAACACATAGAAATCTTCATGGTTTGCCTTCATGGGAACCTTAATTTGGGCATCAAAATGCCAAGGGCTCTATTGTCTTTCTAGTTTGGCTCCTATAGTGATAAAATGAACATTTATTAAGACTGTGTAAAGATGTTTTTAAAAGTGCTCAGACTCAGAGATACAATTGAAAAAGAGCTCCATATGTTCATATTTAAGTATAGTTGGAAAACATCTCTCAGAAGAACAAGACCAGTGTCTTCTGCTAAAGTTTTCTGGGTACCTGTAAAAGCTGTTTGTTATGCTACTCACAGCACTTTCTTTATAAAAATAGGCATAAATGGACATCATAGACAGTATTGATTAATTACATTTTCTTTTTACTATAGTTCATACCTATTTAAAAATTTAACTTCTAAGCCTTTTTTTTTTTTTGTGGTACCAGGGGTCAAACTTGGGACATTGTGTTTGCTAAACAGGTGCTTACACTGCTTAGCTATATCTCCAGCCCTAGACCATTACTTTTAAGTGTTGTTTAAATACTAACTTCTCAGTGCCTCCCTGTCTACTGCCTATCTGCCTGCCATGCGTTAGGCTTTCATTCTTCCCTTCATACACTGGTTTGGTTCAAGTTTTTATCACCTGTTTCTAAAATTATGACAAAAGTTAAACTGTTCTTCAGCTTTTTCCTCAATTTTCTTATAAATCTAGTCCCAAGACGATTTCCCTAAAATTAGTTAACTTTAGATTCTGCAAAGCAATTGGTAATTTTTTTCTACTGGTTGAATAAAATTGAAAGTATTTAGCATAGTCAGTAATGGTTCCTATCCATCAGTTCTGATGAGTGGTGGTGAGCTCTTACGCTATCATACCCCTGGCACACCACTCTTGTTACTGGCCTGCTCTTTTTCTTTTTTCCTTCACTTTTCTTCTTTTCTCTCACTCATTTTGGACATCATTTCTTGAAACTTATCTTTCACTTGCAAAGCACTTGCAGAAGTTGGTTTCTCTAGTACATTCTTAGATCAGTTTGCATCTTTCTGAGCCTGGGCTCTATTGAAGAACATCTGAGCTCTTTACTACCTAGTGGTCCCAGAACCCAGGCCTTCCTACTTCAGCGTCACTTCTCTCAGTTAGAACTAAGTGCAGTCAGCCTTCCCTAAATGTTATTTGGGATTGAATTTTCAGAGATCTCTGGAAAAAGTTAAATTTGATTCAGACCATCAACTTAAATTTTTCTGTGCTTTGGTATCTAATTATATTTTCTAATTCAAAAAGCAAAATTTGATTTCACAAAGGATATATACAGTTTTCAAAGGACAATAATGCAGTTTCTTCAAAATTTGAAAATAAGGATTTTTTCTTTGAGAGATCCCCAAATTTCTGAGCTCAGATAATCCACATACCCCAGCCTCCAGGGTAGCTGGGGCTTCAGGTTTGTTGACTGTGTGCCTGGCTTGGATATATGGAATTTGACTGCCTTTCTTTGTTTTTTGTGGATTGAGCTCAGGCCCTTGCACTCACCAGGGAAGTACTTAAGCGCTTATTCCACTGAGCCATCTCCCTGGCTTGACTTCCTTTCTGTGTGACAGCCTAATTACTCTAAACTTTATAGACAAAACTCCCAAATGTGTTAATAATGCTAAAGCTTATTTATCCAACACTTTGGTATAGAAAATCTTTAAATATTTTGGTATTCACTATATATTTTGTACATTGCCCTCATCTCTTTCTTGAATGAGCCTCACTGTGTGATATGTCTGTAAGAAGGGAGATCAATAATGTTTCTTTTTTCTCTTTGCCTGTACTGATTAACAAGATCCACCTTGTGTAATCTGAGATTAGGATCACAAAAACTTGTACACTCAAGTTATGAAATCTACATTTTTAAAGAAAAGCTCCTTTTTGTGACAGGTCCCAGATCTTTCTTCCCTTCTGTTAAAGGTTATAGTGTTAGAAATAGATTTTCTTTGCATCTTTCAACAGCATTTCTGCTACCCTGTTTTCAGTTGAGTTGTCTGTCATTTTCCACAGCATCTTCAGGTGTTATATACATTTTTGGTAGTGCTATTCGTAACGGCCCTGCTATTCACTTCTTACTACACACTTAGTTATTATTTTGGGCACAAACCTCCCTTTGAAGTCCATGGTGCTTTGCGTTTTGATGAAACATGTGGCGGGAAGGGGGGTGTTTCCACCCTTCACCTCATTTGAACTCTTTCATCACTGCCTGACAGTGTTTTCCATTCCTCTGTAGATAAGAATCTTTTTGTAAATGTTCTATATTTAACGCCAAGATGCAGTGTTGTAAAGCAACACTAGCTGTTCTCACCACATCCATCCACTGATTAAAAGTGAGTCAAAGATGATCAGAAAATCTGCCATGAATTGTGACCCACAAAATGGTAGCTTTTGGTAGTGCCTTCTAGCATGTTCTTTCCTGCAAATACCAGGGGACAAATGAAGATGATTTTCTTTTACTTCTCCCTGTTCTCATTTTTAAAGACAATAGGTTATATTTTCCCCTTTTCCACATTCTTCACCTTTTGCTTCTTGGGATCTGTTAGTTACCTAAGTATTCTGGGATACTGCTCAATTCTTATATGGGTCACTATTGGATTTACCAGACACTTGGCCTAATATTGTAAAACTTCAGAGATGCATCACGATTTCCCTTGTCTGTCCCTGACATTTTTGAGTGAGCTTCCCTTTCATAAGAGTGTCAAGTTCAATAGTTACATGTAATCATATGTTTGTTCTTGTCTGATTTCTGAGGAGTGCCAGGTCAGTCCTGTTCTGTTCTCCTGAGATAAGCAACAGCCTGGCAGTCCTCGCATAACCTGACCAGTCCAGCTCTGACCAGGCAGTCAGATGGTGTTTCTCCTCTTCCTGCCCATCGTGTCTTCCTGATCTCTACAACTTACAAAATGCTAACATGAGAGCTTTCAATAGTCTAAAATTATTTTTCATGTATACGCAAATAAATCCAATGAGAGAAATTCACATTTCGCCAACTAGCTCAGCACAAATTCTCCCAGTTAAGAAATTTAAGAATATGGAAGCAATATTCCTGTGTCAAGTTTTAGTGAAAGAACTTCTCAGTCCCTAATGTGTACGTTTTCATCTACATGGGGTCAAACACTTGGAAATAGACAATTGATGTTTTGCAAATACTCAGTTATGAATTTCAATAACTATTAAATGAGACTAAGAGACTCTCCCTGAACAAGAGTAATTTTGTTTCAAAATATATTTGTTTTCTATTTTATTTAGGATTATTATCTTTTTTTTTGTGGAACATGGAATTGAACTCAGGCTCTTGTGCTTGCCAGGGAAGCACTTATTCCCCGAGCCATCTCCCCAGCCCTTAGGATTATTTTCCATGTGTTCTTATGCAACTATTTCTTGAAAGAAAGGCATATTTTTTCTAGCGACACACATGAGATGAATCTGTAATGAATAGCCAAAAGCCCTCTATTCTTATAGGCTACTGTTGAACAATAAGGCTGTATCAATGTTCATGTGTGCTTCTTAAATTTTACTATTTTTATATTAAATTAGCATTGTATTTTCCCAGTCTTCTACCTTAGACATCAAGAGCTCAGGAGAAGGAGTAATTTTAAAAGTATAAGATCTTTTTCATATCTATGTAATTATTACTTCTCATGAAAAAGAACATGATAATTCATGGGTACACACTGACTACAATAGACACTTCTATTTCATTGATATATTTATTTTATTTTCCAATGAAAATCTAATCACTATGATTAAGTCTATATTTTGCATCCTTTCCTATCTTAGCTCAGATAACAGCTCAAAAGTGTATCTTAGATTTATTTGATTTCAAAGAATCATAAAAAATTAAGTATTTCAGCTACTGCTGTTTTACTTGGGACATTTTCCATGCACCTGAAGAATGACACCTTTTTTTTTTTCTTGCTTTAGTCTTGACTTTTTCCTTGTCAGATTAGATCTCTAGAATTAGTGAATGTTGTTAAATCAATCAGAGTCTTTTAAAAATTTGTCCTGCCAAGACTGTGAAATACATTCCTACATAATTCATTGCTGAATTGATGGATGGATGACAGGGAGTAGGCAGGAGGACTGGGTATAAATGATTCCATGTCAGGCTGCAGGAATCCTAGCAATCTGATCTGTAGCACATGAAAAGAGTAGGAAAAGAGCAAAACCGGAAATATGTATGAGAATTTGCTTTTCAGTCAGAAAATAGAAGCAAAGACTTATTTTTACTGGGAGAATAAAAAAAAATAGTAAATTTAAAAGGCTGGAACTTTTGATATCATTATGAATAAATGAACTTATCTATATTTTCTTCAAAGCTCTCTATTATCTTGAGCCATTTTAAAATCGTTGACATTAGTTGGAAGACAATACAAAATAATTAAAAGATCACAGTCCTGGATTTTTGAGGACAGATGGAAATTTTCCAGTCTCCCAGGAGAGGATGGTGAGATTTTGTAGGAAGAACAGAAGGCTGGTACCTTGTCCTCTGGCTGTGTCCAACTGCGGACTGTGTTCCTCAGCTAGTTGCTGTGCCTCTGGGTGAAATTGTCCATTTCAGTAAAATGACAATATGGTGTTGGGTGACTTTTAAGATCCCTCTAGCTCAAAGTTTATGATGGCTTTTCATCTGTCAGGAATATAAAACAAAAAGATATGTTCAGATAGTATAGATTTAGTTCTTTTTGCTGGCCAACGATGCCTTCAGGTCAGGTCTGGTAAGGCTTAAGGATCTTGGGATCGAACCACAGCATCCTGATTCCTTTGTTTAAGCAGTCACTTAAACAACTGAGCTAATGAGCAGGCCCCCCTGGATTTATTTTTTTAATGGAAAAATATATAGTGATTTTAAACCTAAGGATGGAACACTCATAGAATATGTGGAATTTTATTCAGTAGACAATATTAGTGTTTGGGTTGAATGCTTCATCTTCTTTTTCTTCCCTTTGTGAAGTCTGTTGTGTCTTGCTTTTTCTTAATCATGTTCAAATACCAGCACTAAGAAAAGAATGAAAGAAAGAAGAATAAAAATAGAATTAATGCAAATAAAATTTTTTTCTGAGGCATCCGTTGGTCTCTTCTCAGCCTGCTCTACTTTTCCTCAAGCCTGCCCTGTATGCCAATTTGGCATTTCTTTACAAATCTTCTTAGACTTTGTAAAAAAGAAAACTTTAACAAGAGAAAGAGAAAAGAAAATGAATAATAACTACAAAAGTAAACAGAACTTTCAGACTACCAGTACTTAAAAGCAAAGTAGCAGAAGTACATTCTTTGCTGCATCCAAGACCTTCAGGGACCCTGGACACAAGTAAATAATTAACTATTGCTCACGTGGAAAGTGCTGAAGTGGGCCCCAGGGTTTGTAGAGTGAGAGCTGGGTGATTTTCACCCTCACATGCAGCTGTGAAGTTCCGTAATGTGGTTCCTGCCTGAATAAACCATATTGCAGAAGTTAGGAAAAGGGAAATTTAGACAAAATCAAAGTGACTTGCTGGAAAAATGATGAATACCTACCACTTGCTGTCTCCCTCCATGCTCCCTCCATTACATACATGTAACCTACTCCCTATGGGGAGGGTGAGATTCACTGGTTTTAGTTTTCCTGTATAATGGGAAGGTGAACTATGTTCTAAAAGCTGCACCATAAAGCCAGGAATAGCAAACAACAAGCAAAGGATACAGGGAATGCAAAATCAATAATGATATATGCCCAGGTGAACTACAAAATACTTACCCTTTGAAAAGTTCATAGTATAATAAAGCCATCGGTTAGTAATAGTTGGAAAACAAATAAAAGTTAAATGGACAATATATTGTTGATCATAGCTATTTCCACATTTTAGAAAAGATCAAAAAGTATCTATTTTAATAAATTCTCTCTTAGAAAGCTGCTCTATAATAAACTGCCTGACTAGGGAAGAGAAGGAGTCAATAGGTTGGCAGGAAAACCACCTTGTGATCCCTGTTTATGGGGAAAATCTTTTGAGTTTGTTACTCAGAGTAAAGAGGGAAGGAAACACTTCCTATGTGGTTCTTCTTGTGTGTTATGTACACAGAGCTTTTTCTGGCAGGTGCTACGGGTGAGACAAAATGTGGCACAGAAACACCCTTTGCTCACCAAGCGGCTATTATTTAGGTAGAAGAAATACATCAGCATGCGAAAGGCTAGGGAACATTAACAGGCCGCTTCCCAGAGAGCGAGCGGTGTCCTAACCACTGATTATGTGGTTGAAAATGGCATCATAGACAGGAGCGACAGATCGATACAATCTGGCTGCTCCTTCAGTCAGCCTCAGCTTATGGCGAGGAGCCAGTGATATATTTTGATGTCTTTGTTCCACACTGCACACATGCCCGGGAAGCAGCTGCTGCGTCGAGCTTTTGGTGCTTGGCCATGATCAGAGGACTCCTGGAGGCCCTTTGGGAGGTTTCATCAACGCCGGCCAGAGCGCCTTTCCTGTCCATGCACATCTCTTATGCGTCCTGAATTTTCAGTCTTCTTCGATATGGGGAAGGGTGGGGCTGAAATTCTCCCTGTCACAGCACTTACCAGCTGAAGTTGTCCCACCAGCGGGAAATATATAAAATGCTTCCTTCTGTCTTCCTGTAAAATGGATGAGGGTGTTTTTCTGATGCTGCTAATTTAAAACACTGGCACTTAGGTGATATTCTGAGCCCAAGAATGCTTAACATTGAATCATTTCTGCTTTGTATTTGCTCTACTTGATCTAAACAAAACAAACTGATCAAGGACAATGGCTATTTTATCTCTTAATGCATCCTGAACCAAGATTTAGAACAAATAAGGCAGCTTCCAACAAACTCCTCAAGTTCAGTCAGTTTTTGTCAGCTCCACCTGCCTGCATGTCGTCTTGAAAACTTCCATGCAATATTTAATCAAGTGAATTATCTGCTGCAGATATTTAATTTATTTGTCATGTATTTATCTAATTTTCACTAACCTATGATGTTATTTGGGCCTGGGGCCAGAGCTCACATGTATATGAGGCACCATCATGAAAAATGGATGGCCTTGCAAGCACCTGCAAAGGACAGCAGTAGCCCAAGGGGCATGACCTTCCAGGGACCCCAGAGAGCTGGTGAGACATTTCAGCTCCTGTCACAGGAAATGCTTCACAGGGAAGGCAGAATTTGAAAAGAGCCCCGAACAGTAGATGGAATTTCACTGACAAGGGTGAGGAGGGGTTTACAGGAAGACAGAGCAAGTTAAATGGAGATTTGCAAGATGATAGTGCTGGGTGCATTGACGAAAGAAGGATTACAGTGATACAATTTATTGACAATGGAGATAAACCAAAATGAAGTAGTAGATGCATTTGAATGCAAGGCTAAGAAGTTTAAACTTAATTCAACAGCTACAAAGTCAACACAGCCAGTTGGCTGGGAGAGTGTGTAGAGTGTTGTGCTTTGGGGACGCCTGAACCTAATGCTTAAGTAGGAAGCTGCTGATGATCATGGAAGGGGGCAGGTGCAGACACTCCAGAGAGGAGATGGCCCAGTGTGGCTCCATCACAGAGACAGAAGCGTGAGGTGGGTGAGGTGGGAGTCTCTGACCTCACCAGGGTTTAATGTGTGGACACTGCCTGCTGTGGGGACAAGAGCCCAAGGGGCGGCTCTGATGCACACATTCTCCAGCTGTCATTTCTAAAGTTAGGCTTGTTTCCACTGTTTTTACCATCCAGGGGTACATCTACTACAAAAACTTATCTTCCTGGTGTGTATTTTAATGGATGACACCATCAAATAATATATATATATATATATATATATATACTGTATTTGGGGTGTTTTAAATCTTTATGTTCCTTTACTGGAGCAAGATTCCTGACCAGTATACAGTGATGAACTCACTAAACAGAGACCTGTGCAGAAAGCACACGCTATCCATCTAGACAGGGTAGGGTTACACTTTGCTTTTTGATGGAATAATTCAATTTATAGCTTCATACATCAAAAACTCTGAATTTAACTAGGCTGTCTATTAATTTCACTTAGAAAAAGTGGTATTTAATTCCAGCTCTTACAGAAGTGAAAAGTTCATGCATTAAGGAAGCCTCTCAAATGATTACCCCACATGGTGGCTTTGAGCAGTGCACTGCCCCGTCCCACCCAGATACAGGCGGTGTCTCAATTCCCTCATAGGCCCTTGGGGCTGCAAAGCTAAAAGCACTCCTAACCCTCGGAACACCCCTTCCTCTGCTGGAAACAGCCATGACCCCAGCACACACCAGCAGCCACTGCCCACACAAGGCAAAGCACCAGAGTACCAGGCCTTCGTGAAGGGGGCAGAGGCTGGGCCCGTTACACCTGGGTACACAGGGTCACTCTAAAAGCTGCCAATTGAAGATTAAGAGCACAACTTGGAACACAGCTTGGACCTTGGTATCTCAAATAACATTATTTTCTGCAATCACTGGCAACTGTACCAATTCCCAGCTGTTGAGACATTAAGGCATTGATCCAAATCCCTTAACTCCATCTATAGGTAGTCCTGGAAAGTGCGTATCAAAAAATATGGAGTTAGATAACAAAGTCTGACAGGGAGGTTGTTACAAGTCCAACTTGGGAGGCCCTGCGGTATAACTATTGTGAGAGAAAACATCAAACCCATTGTGTACACACAGTTTTATTGTAACAAAGCAACTTGTACACCTTGAACATTTAAAGCTGTGCATTGCCTTTTTCTTTCCAGTGAAAACAAAAAAAAAATTTAAAAATAAACCAACAAAATTACAACAGAGAATGTCAATTCTGAATAAGACCCTACAGGCTGTGCTGATTCTCCCACTGAGTGGCAGGGCTCAAGTCATCATTAGGAGAGAATTTTATTTTAAAAGTGTCATCTCAAATTGCAAGGATGTTTGTTAACATCAATTAAAAAAGCCAAGGAGAAGCCATGTTGTCAAATACCTGCTTAACCCGCCCAAATGTCTCAAACACACCTTCTGCTGACCTTCTATACCCCATTTAAAAAAATTAAATCTTTTTTTTAAAGTGAGAGAAAGTAGACAGATATATGCTCGTAAATGCTAACTGTTCATATTCACATAGAAACACAGTGTAATCTCTGAGCCCATTATACAGAGAGAGGAGGAAGAAAGCTACAGTGCTATGTGCTGCTATGCAGGGGCTCAGAACCCTCCAGTTGCCAGTACAGCGGAGGGCGCTGAGAGTTTCCATTATCACCACGGAGCACGGTGGTGTTGATTCCAAAAAGTGTGTGGAGACAGGAGGGGATCACAATTAATGGAGAACGGAGGGCTGAGGAAATCCTTGTCCTACTGTATTCTGCAAGGTTTCTCCCCACAAAGTAAGTGGAGAAGCATGGCGGTTGAGAAGAGAGACCTCAAGAACAGGGCAACTAGCACAAGGGGGGAAAGCTCTATAACTTGCTCCCAGGGACTGGAGGAAACAAAAAAAAAAAAAAAAAAAAAAAAGGAAAAACAAGAAGGTTGGAATCTGTCAGTATTCAGTTAGCTATCTTCTCCTTCGTTCTCCTCGCCCTCCTCGCCCTCCTCGTCATCGTCCTCCTCACCCTTGTCCTCATCACCCTCCTTTTCAACATCTTCTAGCCCCTCCTGCTCCTCTTCTTCCTCCCACTCCTGTTTCTCCTCCTCCTCCTCCCCCTCACTTCTCCTCCTCCTCCTTCCCCTTGTCCCCCTCCTCCTTGTCCTCTTCTCTCTCACCTCCTCGGCATCCATGTCAGGAACCAGGTAGCACTGCAGCGGGTGGGGCCAAATGTCATCCTTGATGACCTCTCCTAGCTCATCTGCACCTGCGTCTGAGTGGTCAGTGAACCAGGTAAAGAAGCTCTTTGGCTCTTCGTGCTGCCTCTTCCTACTGGCTTTATTCTGTGCTTCACTTGACCGTTTTGTCAAATCCTTTCCAGATTTCCATTTGATTTTAGTGGACTTTGAAGATTGACCACCACTCTCATTCAGATGAAATTCTCTGCAGAGAATTTTATTTTCGAAGTAAGGATTTTCCTCAAAATAAAAATCTATTCTGTAACCTCATTTGATATCTTCAGATTCTGTCACTTCAACTCTGATCAAATACTGCAAAGCTTCCTTGTCTTCCTCCCCAAGCAGCTCGGACACCTGTGGATGGTTAATGAATGTTGTTACCCAAAAATTTGGGATTTTGGTGAACAATTCTGACCTCTTCTGAAAAAATGGTTGGCGGAGTTTGTTATAGTTCTATTCTACTTTCAATATTTCCTCACTGGCTTATTCATTAAGACTATTTCATTGTGTACGTCACTGATGTGTTCAAGTGCTTCTTGTTGCTCTTTTTTCCCACTTGGGCAGGCCCGGAGAGGTGATCACTGCCTCAGGTTTGGGGCTCAGAAACAGTTGGAGCTTCTTGGTGTGTATGTGGGGGGGGTGAGCGAAGACCGGCACTTGGGAGCCGAGACACAGGGAAGGCCCAGGTCCAGGCCCAAGTTCGTCTCCTTCCGCAAGAAGCCGTCTAGGAACCTGGGTTTGGATTTTGGTTTAAAACAAATTCATTTCATACTCATTGCAATGAAGCAAATCAACCCAGAGAATATAAATTGCATTTAAATATTTAAAGATCCAACAATGTTACATGGCAACACCTACACTGCTCAAAGTAAAGAATCTTTTGGTAAAAGCCTCAAATTAATGCCCAGAGCTTTAGACAGATTGTGAATGTTTTCATCTAGTCCTTATTGAGAAGCTCTGATTAAAAAAAAAAAAATCACTCTCCTAAGTGCTAGAGGAATAGTGCAATGGTTGAAATTATGTCAACTTGAGAAGGTTAGCAGCTTAACTAAACAACTAAGCATTTCTGCATCCTAGGGAGACTGCTAACGCTCCAGAATGTTGGAATTGTTGATTGCTTGTGTCAACTTGAGAAGTGTAAAAGCTTAACTAAAATACTCAGCAGGGGCCAGCGGGTTCACTTCGTAAGCACTGCCAGCCTGTGCAGGGAGAGGGCAACGAGATGGTGCGGGCCACACCCGACTCAGGGTGCGTAGCCCGCAGACAGCACGAGGGGGAAGGGGCTTGCTTGCCCCACTGCTTTGCTCTTCTTGCCTTTGCTGATGTGAACTTGCCCCTCTGTCGTGGGCCACCCTGCCTCGCAGCCAGCTGATACCAGGCTAAAAGCTCCACAGACTGTGAGCTAAACTTTTCCTTCCTTAATTTTGAGTGTTAAGTATTTTGTTCCAGCAAGGCAAGAAAAGTAGATACAAAATGAATAAGAAAAGAACTGTTTTGGAAAGGGGGTTGGGTGGAGCGCACAAGAAGAAAAGTCAGATAGACATAATTTTAGCATGGCAAATGTAATCAATTATGAATCTCCAGGGTGTGCTTTGAATTTCTTAAAGAGGATACCTTCTTAGGCTCTTGGGGAAAATCAGGCCATGTTTTTTGAAAGAGGTAGCATTTATATTGGGGCAGAGTGAGTACACATAGAAGAGGGTAATCCAGGTGATAAGAATGGTGACAGCTTGGAAAGCGTCACGTGTACACAGGGCACATGGCAGCCCAGAGTAGCTGGAATGCAGGTTATAGCAATATCGATAAGGACCACAGGAAGATTTGTTGAGCAATTGTTATGTGCTGTTGCGGTGACTTGAAGCATTATTGGCCTGATTTTATAGCCAAGATCATTTTAATAACTGGTTCCAGGGCACCAGAGCCTGCACTCGACCAGTTGGTCTGAGTCATGTAAAATATGCACATAGGCATTCACAGTTTTGACAGGAGGCTGGATTCAGGCTGGAGGAGGTGTTGCAGACAATGTGAAGACGCTTTAAGTTTTTGTTTTTTTTTTTTAGCTGAAGTGATGGCATTATCTGGATTTGGGACACTATATTACAACCATTACGAATCATAAAATGGAACTGGACTATAATGGTTTTAGTAATGTACAAGTAAGGTGGAAAAGTTGCCCTTTGGGGGTCAAATTCTACCATCATGGAAGGAACTTGAAATCCTCTAAATTTTTATGAGTTTGTATTCTCCAAGGTCTTGTCCATTTTCTATTTCACTTATTTTGATCATTGTAATGATACAATATTTTCCCCTCTCTTGGGAATCTGAGAAATCATACTCCAAACTGGCACTGAGCTTATCAGGACCTACCCATCTGGTAGGTGGGAGGGCTCAGGAAGAAAAGATGTCTCTTTTTCTTCTGACTTTAATTTCCCCTTTGTAATCAAAGGCTCAAAGAGGCATGAATGTATGTTTGCTTGACACTGAAAAACCCATCTGTGCTATAGAGGAGCGGAAAGGCCCTTTCTGATAGGAGAAATGGCCCACTCTCTGGCTGGAACTGGCAGGGTCAGTTTTCCTAGACAGACAGGCTATGGCTGCTGTGTTATTCCATTGTAAGGAGCAGTCTTTCTTAGGTGGTGTTATGGCTTTGTGTCTAGTTGTCCCTCTAAAGCTTCATGCACTTATGGGCAGGTTTCTAGAGTTTGTGATTAATTCATGATCCAATGCTGGGATTCTGGGTGTGAGTGCCACATCTGCACTGGGTCAGACAATCTGCGTGCAAATATAGGGAGGGAGAGAGGCTTGCTCTCTGCCTTGTGCCACCCTTCCTGGGAGCCAGGAGATTATGGACTGAAAGCCCCACTAATTGTGAGCTAAATAAACCCTTCCTTCCTTAATTCTGGACGTTGGGTATTTTGTCCTAGCAATGAGAAAAGAGTAACTGAGACAGCTGACTATCTCAAAAATTCACTGTCAAGACTGCATGGCAGGGCCTGGGGAGATAGCTCAGTAGAATAAGTGCTTGCCTGGCAAACACAGGGTCCTGAGTTCAATCCCAGTACTAAAAAAAAAAGACTTCATGGCAAGTTCTCCAGGGTTCTATTTTCCAGACTAAGCTACTTTATGTTAAAACATCCACTCACAACCTTCCCACTATAGATTATTAGTAAAATAAAATGTTTGCAATGCTTGGCCAAAGAGAGATGCCACTTTTTGTGAATTCACCACCATTCTTTGCCATATATTTGTTTTTTAAATGCCCATAGTTGTTATCTCCAAAATATTCTGCTGTGCTTTAAGACAATGTCTAGGCCCAGGAGGCGGGGGCAGTCATGCAGTCTTCAGTGGCTAGTGTATTCAGCATATTGGCTCACGTTCTGAGAACAGCTAGTGCATCCTCGTGGGCTGTCAAAAGAAAGAAAGAAACAGCTTTAACAGCTGAAAATAGCAGGAATTTAGTAGCTCTGAGTTCCAAAAGCTAGAAGTCTTAGATTAAGGTGATAAAGGGCCCTGTTCTCCTGAGAGTCCTTTCTTACCTCTCTGCCTGGCTTAAAGTGGTGACTGTTAAAATTTAGTATTCCTTGCTTTTAAATATAAAATGTATAATCCACAGTGTCTCTCTGCTGTCACATGGAAGTTCTTTTTTTTTTTTTTGTATAGGGGAATGATTCCTACTGGGTTAAGGTCAAGCTATTGACCTCGTCTAGGTACAGTTAGATCTTCAAGGACCTCTTTCTAAATGTGGCTGCTCTTTCAGGTAGCAAGGGTTAGGATTCCACCATACTTTTTTTTTTTTTTTTTTTTTTTGGTGGAACTCAGGCTCTTGCACTTGCCAGGGAAGCACTTATTCCATTGAGCCATCTCCCTGGCCATCCACCATGACTTTTTATGGGACTTAGTAGTACATGTAGCCAATTTATAACAAATGTAACCAATGATTATAGTAACCTACTACGGTTGTTTATGTACTGATCACCTTACCAAGACTATAAGTGTGCTAGGGGTATAAGTTGAGCTGTTTTCCTACTTGCTGTTCATCCTTTGAACTCTTCAAGGGTAGGGGTCGTATCCGGCTCATCTTTATAAGCTCATAACCTCACGTAGTTTTCACAGTTTTGGAATGGCAGTATTGTGCAGTGGCTGACGTTGTCATTAGTGGATTCTAACTCTGGCTATCTCAGGTATTTCATGTGTAGCATTAATCAAGCATGCTAATTTTGGTACCCTCATCTGAAAAAAAATATATATTCTCATGATTTGTGCTATATTTAGTATATGTAGCACATTGGCTAGCAGCTATAATTACTCAGTAAAAACCTGTGGAATTCAGTTGAAGGAGACCATATGTTCTAGTCATAACTTTGCCTTTCAACTCTTTATCTCTTCGGGCAAAAGTGCTACATTTCTTGGGCTTAATTTTTGTTAACCTGCAAATAAAAGAAGTTAGGTTAAGTTAGATGGGTCAGATGAGGTTGTTCTGACATTCTGCAAGTTCACTCAGTAAAGTCTTCTTATGACTCAAGGAATTCAGAAAGTGATGGAGAGAGAGAGAGAGAGAGAGAGAGAGAGAGAGAGAGAGAGAGAGAGAGAGAGAGCTGGAGAGAGACAGAGAAACAGAGAGAGACAGAGATAGACCGAGAGACAGAGAGAGACAGAGATTAAAACAGCAGTCTATTCTTTTCTGTTTTTATTTGGGACTCCAATAAATAGTACAGATTTACAAAAGAGGAACATATTCATGTTGTTATGGATTTCTGTCCTGTGCTTAACAATTTTTACCATATCTGTTTGACTTATTTCAATTAAATAACATTTGAGAACTATTTTGCCTTTTGTGAGGCAGAATCTATTCTAGGTTATGGGCACACAGAAGTCACTATTCCTTTCTAAACTTTGAATTTCAAAGCAATTGTGGTTTTGTATCTATTTAAAAATTGTCAGTAGGCAGAAAAATAAATTAATGGAGGATTCTGGTTTTCTTTTCTTGTTCTTGTTCTTGTTCTTCTTCTTTTTTTTTTTGTAGAATCAGGGATTGAAGTCAGGCCCTTGTGCTTACTAGGGAAGTGCTTATTCCACTGAGCCATCTCCCTGGCCCCAGATTCTGTTTTTATAAGTCACCTTATTGTTCCTCAGCAGCTCTTATACTTTACATACAGACACACAAATACATTTCTAGACTGAAAACAAAGGTGGAAAATGAAGCACCTTCCTCAGTTGCTTCCTGTGGGCACTTCTCCTCGCATTTAGTCACTGTGCTCAAAGACAAATCCCTCACAGCTGGCAGAGTTAGCCCAGGCAGCAGATGGTGAGCAGATTGGGGAGAGGACCATGGGGAGCCCAGAGGTGAAAGCTGTCCCTGGAGCTGGTCCATTTGGATGTGGCTTCCCGTCTCTAGTCATGCAATTGTGTTGAATTTGGAGCCCATCTAGTTCATGTAGAGCTGGGATTTGAAGAAGGAGGGAGGGAGGAAGTGAGAAGGCAGGAAGAATAGAGGGAGGCAGGGACAGAAGGAGAGACAGACAGAAAGAGGCAGGGACAGAGGAAAAGAGAGAGAGAGCAAGAACGAGAGCGAGCGAGCGAGCGAGAGAGAGAGAGAGAGAGAGAGAGAGAGAGAGAGAGGCCAAATAGGTTTGGGGAGCAGTGTTATCCACAGAAGTGGTGAGTGCAAGAGCCCCGACAGGGACCTGCTTTCACTTGCAGCCACAGAAGGTAGAAGGCCAGGAAGATGGATCAGCCAGAGCGTGCAGGACTCCAAGGACAGACCAACCAGTTTAGATTTTTATTTACATGCCAGGGGAAATCACCTTCACCACATGGAACTGTTTTGTTTTTCCAAGTATCAAACAAAATTCCAAAATCCCTCCACAGGTTTCTTGCTAAGAAGTTACTTTCTAGTGCCCCAGAGCCTTCCCGGTGCAGCAAGACCGGCTCCCTGTGCCTTCTGTGTAGAGCTGAACTCGACAGTGACGCGGGTAGTTAGTGAAAGAGGAAGGAACACCGTCACTTGTTTACCCTGAATTTTGATGAAAGATTTGGTTTGAAGTGTAATTTTCTGTGAGTTGTGGAGGAGGATGGGGTAACAAATGATTAGTAGGGAACTGCCAATTAGAGACGATGTTTTCAATAGCACAAACTAGTGCACTTTGCTCCCATAAAAATTAACTGCATGTGTTTCACATTTACTGCTCTGTGTGTGTGTGTGTGTGTGTGTGTGTGTGTGTGTGTGTGTAGACTTTAGGAAACCCTTTCTGAGGAAAAATTTTACTTGAATGGGAAAAAAATTGATGGAGAAATATGAAAGAATTGCTTAAAAGTATACAGGATAAATACCATTAAGTAAAATAGAATTTTAGCTTGTCAACATTGAATGGATAAAACAAATAATTCTCATGGTCAGGTGTGATGGGGGGGTGCCTACAATCCCAGCACTTGGGAGACTGAGTCAGGGGCTCAAATTGAGAGCTTGAGGCCATTCTGTGCTATAAAGTTCAAGCCCACCCTGAACTTAATAGAAAAACTGTTTCATAAAGACAAAAAATTCATTAGTAAGCATAAAAAGAAATACGAAGAACTACAAAGCCAACAAAATGTGATTGACTTTTAAAAATTCTCTGAGTTACTGATACTTTTAAGGTTGATCAAATAACATAGCATATGGATGCAGTCATACATAAAAGCTGAAAGCCATAGCAGTGTCCATCCACAAGGCCCCTTTCTCCCTCCCTGGTCATTCACTGGAGGCAACCATTATAAGAGGGTTAGCACAGATCTACTCCTTGTGACTTCTGCATCTGTTTGTGTTCATAGATGCATTAATCAGTTTCACATTCCACCTTCCAACTTAAAGGAGGAGGGGACACAGCTTCAGAAGTCTTGTTCCACCATTGGCTGGGCCCAAGGTAGGCACACCACATCGGAAGGGCATGGAGAAGCCAAGGTGCATACTTCATGGTGCCCAGAAAGCAGAGCACGGAGAAGACTTCCATTCACAATCTAAAGTGAGCCAGAAAATTGCATCGTATTGACCCAGAAGACTGAGGCCTCTGAGTGGCTCAAAAGAAATGGCTATGGAAATGTGGCATCTGCATTGTGTATTAATCTCTCCAAAGCCTCCTACTTTAGGCAGGTTGACAATTAAGATTAATTGGAAATAGATATGTCCTCAAGAGAAAATAAACAGAATTATACCATGTATACAGTTTACCATTTCTCCCACATTTTTGTCTTCAATATCTTCATCTGTGTGAATATTAACTTATACTTTTCATATATTATTCTTATTTTTTAAATATTATTTTTAAAGAATACGAAATAGTGATAGAAAAAGCAAAACAGCATTAAAAAATGGTACAAGATTTTATTAAACAAGGGCTGGCCAAATAGCTCAGTGGATTAAAGTGCCTGCAAGAAGGTACAGGGGCTAGGGGATCAATCCCTGGGTCTATCCGTGTCAGTCCCACCCCAGGGGTGCACTGAGTTGGTGAATGAGACTGGGTGTGGTGGCACACACCTGTAATCCCAGCACTTGGGAGGCTGTAAACAGGAGAATCATTATGAGTCCGATCTAGTAATGAGACCCTGAACACCCTGTAGACCCTTTCCTAAAATATAGAAAACAAAGCAAACAAACAAAGAAACAAAACCCCAAAACCCAAGCAATTTCACTAAACAAAGTAATAGGAATTCAACAATGGTTGCTGTATTATAAAATGGTATTTTCAAATTAATTGTTTGGAATACCAGACATAAATGTGTAAGATTCATTTAAAGAAAAAACAAAACAAAACAAAACAATAACAAAGCAGTTATAAGAAATTTAAGAGAAAAAGATCAGGGTAAAAAAAAATTAAGCATTAACTGCTCCTTTCAAAAGACCAGCAGAAATGGGCAATACAATTATCCAAACTATTCTGGATATATACCTAGATACATCTTTTCCCCTTCTTCCATTTGACTTTCTTCTGATCCCAGTTTTTCTTTCTCATTGAACAATTTCTTTGCCCTTCACAGTATGTTGTATCTTTTTGTTCATTAGTCTTTCAGGTTTTCACAGTAGTGATATAGTACAATATTTGCTAAATAATATTGTACTATATAATATTGTACAATAAATTGTGGATCTAATTTATTTCACTTAGCAATGTAGTCTCTAGCTGCATCTATTTACTACAAAAGCTTCATATTTATCTTTTTTATAGTTGAATAACACTCCATTGTGTAAAAATACCATATATTTTCTTATCTATTCTTCAGATGATGGGCATTTCGGCTGTTGCCTAGATTTAGCTATGAGTAATTGTACTGCTATAAACATGGGTGTACATAGATCACTGTGGTATGGCGATTTCAGTTCTTTCAGAAAAACTTAGTTTGGGAAGAGCTGCGTAGAATGGGACCGCTAATCCTAGCTTTTTGAGGAGTCTCCACACTGATTTTCATAGTGGTTGTACCAGTCTACGCTCCCACCAACAGTGGAGAAAGGCTCCTTTTCCCCCACAGCACCTCCAGCATTTGTTATTGGTTGACTTCTTGATGATAGCCATGCTTTCTGGGGTAAGATGGTATCTTGGAATTGCTTTAATTTGCGTCTCTTTAATGGCCAATTATGTTGAGCAAGTTTTCATATGTTTGCCATTTTTATCTCTTCATTTGTGAAGTGCATATTCACCTAAGATGTCCATTTTTTGATAGGTTTTGAACTTTGGAGGCCTGATTTTTTAAAAAATTCTTTATGTGTTCTAGATAGAAGTCCTTTGTCTGGCAGACAGTCTGCTATAATTATCTCTCACTTCATGGGTTATCTTTTTATTCTGTTGTTGATTGCTTTTAATATGCAGAAACTTTTGAAGAAGATGAGATCTCAATTGTTGATTCTTTGAAGTATTTCTCGTGCAGTTTGATTTTTGTTCATGAACTCTATCTATCCCTATGTACTTCAGGTTTCTACCTACTTCCTCTTCCAGAAGAGTTAGTATTTCTATTTTAATATTTAAATCTTTCATCTATTTTGACTGTAGTTTTGTGCATGGTGATAGTCATGGGCCTATTTTAATCCTTTGGCATGTGGAAAGCCAGTATTTCCAGAACTATTTATTAAAGATGCTATCTTTCTTCCAATGAACATGTTTGGTTCTTTTTTCAAAGATAAGGTGGCTGAGTGTTCTTGTAGCTATGTCTACATGTTCTAATATGCTTCACTGATCCTCAGGTATACTTTGTGCCAGGACCATGCTGATTTTATCACAGTATCTTATAGTATAATTTCAAGTCAGGGAACATGATGCCTCCTGCCTCTTCTTTGTTGCCCAGGATTGCTTTTCCTATTCTAGATCTCTTCTTGTTCAAGATGAATTTTAGGAATATTCTTTCTGTATCTGTGAGGTAAACTAATGATATCTTAATTAGGATTGCCTTCAATCTATACAACAACTTTGGGAGTATGGTCATTTTCACAATGTTGGTTCTTCCTATCCACAAGCAAGGAATATCTTTCCATTTTCTGAAATACTCTTTGATCTCTTTTATCAGAGTACTATAATTTTCACTGCATAAATCTTTTACTTCCTGTGAGAATGATTCCTAAATATTTCATCTTTGGAGGTGTTATTGTGAAAGGTGTGGTTTCCTTAACTTGGCTCTGTCAGTGTGTTCGTTGTTTGTGTATAGAAATGCTATGGATTTTTGAGTGTTGACATTGCATTTTGCTATGTTTCTGAATTTGGTGATTAAATCTACAAGTCTCTTAGTAGAGTTTTTCGGATCTTCTATGTACAGTATCATGCCATCTGCAAATAATGATAATTTTGCTTCTTCTTTTCCAATCATCATTCCTTTTATTTCTCTCTCTTGTCTAATTGCTCAGGCTAATGTTTCCAGAACTATGTGGAACAGGAGTGGTAACAGTGAGCATCTTTGTCTTGTTTCTGATTTTAAAGTGAAGGCTTTCAGTTTTTGTCCATTTAGTATGATGTTAGCTGTTGGTTTGTCATAGACAGCTTTTGTCAGATCTAAGTAAAGACCATCTATTCCAATTTTCTGTAGTTTTTTTTTTTTTTTAACACAAATTAGTATTGGACATCGTCAAAAGCTTTTCTGCATCTATTAAGATGATCATGTGATTTTTGTCTTTGGCTCTATTGTTGTGGTATACTTCATTTAAGACTTTTCATATATTAAACCATTTTTTGCATTCCTGAGATGAATTTCTGAGATATATAATTTTTGCATTCCTGAGATATATAATCTCCTTGATTTCTGCATTCCACATTCTGTTTGCTAGTTTTTTATCGAGAATTTTTGAGTCTATGTTCATTAGGGAGAAGGGCCTATATTTGTCTTTTTTGATTGGGTCCTTCTCTGGTTTTGGTATCAGAGTAATACTTGCCTCCCTGAATGAATTTGGGAGAATTGATTCCCTTTCAATTTCATTGAAGAGTTTGAGGAGAGTTGGCATTAGGTCTTCTCTAAATTTCTTGTACAATTCAGCTGTGAATCCATCAGGACCTGGGTTTCTCATTGTGGCATTTTTAAAATTACATTTTCAATTTCATTGTCTGATGTTGGGATGTTCATAATTTTTATAGCTTCTTGATTTAGCTCTGATAGTTGATACATATCTAAGAATCTGTCCCTTTTTTTCTATTTTGTGACAGTAAAGATTTTAGAAATAAGTATTGATAATCTTCTGAATTTCTATAGGGTCTATAGTGATTCACCTTTTTCAATTCTCCACTGCATGGATAGAAAATTCCATTCTTCATCCATTGCATGAATTTGAATTTTTCTTTCCTTTTTTAAATGAGGTTCACTAGGGATTTATCAATTTTGTTTACTCTTTCAAAGAACCAACTCTTTGATTCATTAATTCTTTGTATTGTTTCCTTCACCTCCATTATATTTATTTATGCTCTGATCTTTATCATTTCCTGCCATCTTTGGGTTTGTGCTTGACTTGCTCTTCTTTTTATAGGCGTTTGAGGTGCAGAATAAGACTTCATTTGGGTCATTCTGTTTTCCTGATGTGAGACTTTATCACTATGAGTTTCCCTCTTAAGACAGCATTCTGGGCCAGCCAAATGGCTTAGCAGACTCAATCACCTGCCTAGGTGGAGCACAGTGGGCCAGGGTTTGATATCTAGGTGCTGTGCTCACCCAGCCCAGGGGGCACACTGAGATGGCATTGCCACTGGGCATGGTAGCACATGCCTGTAATCCCAGCACTTGAGAGGCTGAAAACAGGAGCATCACTATGAGTCTGATCTACAAAGTGAGACCTTGTAGATCTTGTACCAAATATATAAGAAAAGAAAAAAAGAAAAAAAGAAAGACAGGTTTTATTGCATCCCACAGGTTCCATTAAGGAGTATCTGCATTTTTGTTTGATTTTAAATGTGTTTAAATTGTTTTTCTTTCTTCTTTAATTTCATCTGTGATGCATTGATCATTCAGGAGGGTATTATTTAGTGTCACATGTTTATAGAGTTTTTGCCATTTGTTTTGTAACTAATTTCCATTTTCATTGCACTATGGTCACTTAATTAGAAAGGGATGATTTCTTTTCTGAGGGGCTGGAGCATGTAGTATTGTTTTCCATCCTTTGACTTTGAGCCTGTGAATGTCCTTTTGAGTTAAGTATGTTTCTTGTATACAGATATTATTGTATTTTGTTTCCTAATCCATTGTGCCAGTCTATTTCTAGAAATTGGAGAATTGAGTCCATTTACATTGATGGTTATAATTGAAATGTGCTGACTTATGTTTATCATGGTATTTACCTGCTGTTGTTTCCTCCTTTGTGTCCTGTGTTTAGTTGTCTGTACTGTTTAGTGGGTTCCTTCCATTCTCATTCATGGAGTTCTGGTTATTGTGGTCTCTCTCTAGAACATCTTTCAGTAGCCTGTGTAGGGATGGCTTTGTCATCATGAGATTCTTTAGTTGTTCTTTGTCATGGAAGTATTTAAATTCTCCATCAAACTTGAAAGAGAGTTTTGCAGGGTATAATTGCAGGGTGGAATTTGTTTTCATACAGGACTTGAAGAACTCTGCTCCATGCTCTCCTTGCCTTCATGGTTTGTATAGAGAAGTCAGCTGCAATTCTGATGGGTTTTCCTTTGAATGTGATCTGCTTCTTCTTTCTAGCAGCTTTCAGTATATTATTCTTGTGTTGGATTTCTGGGCTTTAGGGCAGGGGATCCAGAGAGTTGCTGGTGAGTGGGCCCTGAGGTTTCAGGCCAGTCCCTCACTTGGAGGGCTTGGGGGTGGGGATCCGGGTAGTGTGTGCAGAAAGAAGCCAAAGGCTCTCTCTCAGACTCACCACACACTCACTGATCTGGGAAGCCTGGCGAGTCATGGAAATTCCCACTCACTGCAAGGACTTAGGGGCGGGATCCAGGAGGCTGCTGGAGTGGACCCGCTGTCTCAGGCCAATCACTCTGGCTCGGCAGGCATAGGGCAAGATCGAGGAGGAAAAAAGGGATAATTTCTTTTTTATTCTTTTTATTTTTGATGGAACCAGGGATTGAACTCAGGCCCTTGAGCTTGCCAGGGAAGCGCATATTTTACTGAGTCATCTCCCCGGCTCTGAAGAGGATAATTTCAATCCTTTTCATTTACTTAAGCATGTTCTATGTGCTAGCATATGACATATTTTTGGAGAATGTCCTGTGTGCAGCTTGGGAGACATTGCTACCTGGAACACTTTGTAAAGGTCTAGTAAGCCCATTTCTTCACAAGTTCGGCTTAGTTCTTCAATTTCTTTGCTCATTTTTTGCTTAGTTTATCTATCTCTCTGCTTGAATGGGGTATTAAAGCCCTTCAATACAATTATTTTATTGCTCATTGACATTTTATGTCTGTGAAAATTTGTCTTAAATAGTTGGGTGCTTCAATATTGGGTGTATATATATATATTTATAATTGTTACCTCTTCCTTTTGCAGTTGTCCCCTAACAAGCATGCTGTGTCCCTCTGTGTCTCTTTTAATTACACTGGAATTGAAGCTGACATTTTCAGCAACCAGAATGTTATCGCTGCTTTTTACTGAGTTCCTGCCACATGGAGTACTGGTTTTCACCCTTTGACATTTATTGTATTAATTTCTTTTGAGTTAAATGTGTTTCTGTTGTGCTACATATAATTCAATTTGTTTTCTTTATCTAATCTGCCAGTCTACTTCTTTTGATTGGTGAATTGAGGCTGTTTATGTTGATAGTTATAACTGATGTGTATTGGTTTATCTTTGTCATATTGTTTTCCTACTGTAGGATTCCAACTTCTCCCCTTTAGTTAATTGCTTTCTATGCTTGATAGATCTCTTCTGTTGTTGAAGTTGTGGTCATCTCTGTCTCTTTCCAAAACATGTCAGTACTCTTTGTAGGGTTGGTTTGGTTGTCATCAATTTCTATCTCATCTTTCCATTAAATTTGAAAGATAATTTTGCAGGATGCAAGAATCTGGGTTGAATGCTGTTTTCTTTAAGGACCAGCAATAGCTAACTCCAAGCTCTTCTTGAGATGATGGTCTGTGTTTGGGAATCTGCCATGATTATGATAGGCTTTCCATTACAGGTGGTCTGTATTTTCCTCCTAGCAGTTTTTAATAATTTAATATTCTGTTAATATTAACCTTCTTTTAATATTCTATTCTTTTGCTATGTTTCTGGGAACTTGATTATTATGCATCTGAGTTATAATTTCTTTTGATTATGGCTTGCTGAAGTTCTAAATGTTTCAATTTTCTGTATATCAGATTGTTTTCCTGTGCTTGGGAAATTTTTTGTTACTATTTCTGCAAATACTTTTCTTATGTTTCTTGTGTTATATCTAGCCATTTCACTGATACCAATTAATCTTATAGTATTTTTCTTCACGTCATCTTACAGCTATTGTATTGTTATTTCTTGGTTTCTTGTTATTTTAATAGATTTTTCCTTTCATGTTCAGCAGCTGCAATGCTCTCTTCACATCCGGAATTTTATCTTCTGTTTCATTCAAGCAGTTCACCAGCTTTCAATGGGATTCTTAATGTCCTGGATACCTGTTTGTATCTGTTTTATGCACCCTAATTCTTTCTTGTATTGTTTATTCAATGTTTCCATCATTTTCCTATTCCCTTCTATTTTTTTTTTAATCTGTGTCTTCCTTAGATGTATTGAAGAATTCTTTTTGTTTTGTACTTTAGGGAAAGGTCTACAGGGTGCTTAGAGTCTCACTACTAGATCAGACTCATAGTGATCCACCTGTTTACAGCCTCCCAAGAGCTGGGATTACAGGGGCACACCACCACATCCAGTCTCAATTGCTGGTCCTGGGGGTGGGGCTACCTTTAACTTTATGAACTAGATTTGCAGCTATATAAAAAGATTTAAAATGAAACAGAAAATTTATGCAATAAATAAGCCCTCAGTGTGGCAAGTTTACCTTCAGGGCAGAAAATTTAAATGGGGTTGAGAAGTAATAGATATAAAAAAGAAGGAGAAGAAAAGGAACTAGAAGAAGAAGAAAGAGAAGGAGAAGGAGAAGAGGAAGAAGAGGAAGAAAGGAGAGGTTAGAAGCAAGGTTGAAGGACAAAGGAAAATAACAAAAACTTTGGGAAACTGGTGAAGCTTACAGGAGGGAAAGAGAGAAAGAAGAAATAAAAACAAAAACAGCAACAACAAAAAGCTAAATATGGTATTATTATAAAATAAAAATGAATAAACAAGGAAAAAAAAAAAGGAAGCCAGAAGACATGGTGAAGCATTGCTTCTGGGGAAGAGGAAGAGGCCCAAGGTCTGGGCACAAACCCCAAGGCTATGCCTCCACGGATCACCAAGACATACCCAGAAGTGTGGCTCAACAATGTCCTGGATGGATCCCAAAATAATTTGACATTAAACCCTAATTTTCACAACTACCTTTCCCTTAGTCTGGACTTTTCTTTATAAAATCTTGAAAATGCTCCCTAGGTTCATTCTGGTGTTATGTCTTTGGGCCTATCTTCACAATAATTTTACACTCATTATTGTAAATCTTTATTTCAACATTTTATTGTGATGCTTAACTGACTTTGTTAATTTGAATGGGAAATGCCTAATGAAATTGAATCAGCATAATGTTGGATGTGAAAGACCCATCCTGGGGAAGATTGTCACCAGAATGATGAAGGAAAATGGAGAAGGAAGAAATATCTCTGTTTCTTTGGAGGAGCTCCAGTCTTCACCTTCATCTTGGATGACATTTCTGGCTCTTTAGCTGTCCCATACAGACTCTGCAGTGTCCAGCACAGTCGCCTCACCCTTCCTCCAGGGACTCTTCAGCCTCCTGATAAGGACTCATATGGGACACGACACCAAGCTCCAGGCCTTCAACTAGCTCCTTCAGGTCTTTGCTGTGCAGACAGACCTTTTGCACTCTTCCCCATCTGTCTCTGAGGGTGATCAATGTGAGCCAATCTTGTACGTTATTATATTTGTATACCTTGCAAATCTCTTTTCTTATCAGTATTGGTTGATATAATTATTATCATTATTTATTATATTAATCAATACTAAGATTTTATCATGTATAGCATAAAAATTAATGCTGTGGAAGAAATGTATGCATACAATTGTGTTGCCTTTGATTCTGAGAGTTCAGAAAATTTGGTCTGTTCCTTAGTTCTGGATAGTCCAAGAGTGAAACCATACAAACAGACTTTTAGTATTAGGGTTGTTTTTTTTTTTTTTTAGTATTTAGTACAGGGTCTACTAAGTCTCACTACACAGATTGGACTCATAGTGATTCTCCTGTTCTTAGCCTCCCAAGCACTGGGATTACAGGTGTACACCCTTCCCCCACCCAGTCTCAGTGATCGTCTCACTGCGCCTCAGGGGCAGGCTAGCACAGCATGCCAGGGACTGAACCCCAATCCCTGTGTCTGCCTAAGCAGTCACTTTAATCCACTGAGCTATCTGGCCCACCCTCATTTCATGTTTTAACTGACATGTCTTCCTTTTGTGATATAATGTACAACAGTGGAGCATGATGATGATCAAGTTCATTATAGTCTTCTCTCTTATAATAATAGAAACACTTACATTTCAATTGTAAGAATGATATTTGGTGGTTATCTCTCATAGATACTCTTCATTATGTTATGAAGGTTTTCCTCTATCCCAAGCTTATTTGGGATTTGGAAAAACCAACTGAATCATAATAGTCTTGACATCTATTGCTTTGATTTTTCCCTTTATTCTAAAAGTGGAGTGATTTATATTAATATTTTATATTTTGTTTCCTCTCCTTTTATCATTACGAAGAAGTAGTATATTTAACACATTGATGAACTCAATTTGAAGTTTTATTTAGAATGTGTCAGCATTAATAAATGAGGTGTGCCAGTTCCTCTCTTTCTCTCTGTTTCTCCTTCTGTGTGTAACTTAGGTTCAAATTAGTCTTTCAAACCATTGATTTCATGTTCTGAGACAATTTATAACTTGAAAATCTGGTGTAATACTAGGAAAATAATTTTTTTATTTTATTGAGAAATAAATAGCAATGAGACAGTTTCAAAGCTGATTAATAGGACAGTTTCTATAATTAATACATTGTACATTGTTATCTTCTGAGTGATTATCCACAGTACAAGAAGCAGACAGGATATCTTGTCCAAACGCTATTAGTACAAATCTTTTTACTCATTGAATTAAGCGAGAGTAGCTGTATATTTATTCTGACTATTCTGTATACACAAATACAAAATGGTCCTTCCTTTGTATCCCCCCCCCCGTTTTTTGTTTAGTCCTGTCAGAGATGGGTATTCCATTGTCATCTAAATACTGTAGGTGCATAAATCTGGCAAAACACTCCAACACAGCCCAGCAGTCCACAACAGTAGTGGGTTATCCACAGAAGTTGTTGACTTGAGCCCTTCACAGCTCAGCATATTAATATGGCTTTACTTTATATACTTCGTTTTTATACTTTTCTGATGGATGGCTAAGACCAAGATAAACTGAGATCTATATAACAAGAAATATAGCTTTTGTATCTGATAAGGTCAGTCACAGGCCCTCAGGATTTACCCTGTAATCCTGTACTGCACTTTGTAGATCCTTTGCCAGAGTTAGCATTTTAGATGAGTCATGACCACTGCTTGACCTATTTGCTTTCTGTGAAAGCCTGAGAGAATATTTTCTCTCCATGTGACTCTCTCTGGGCACACTGTACATCATGATCACTTTGTGTCTCACGATCTTTTAATGGATGAATCTTTAATGACTTTTTCAGTATCTTCTGTAATTATTAATGCATTCACAATTTCTGCCTTATGATATTCACACACACATACACATAAACACATATTTACTTATATTTTATTTTCTTGCCAACTAAGGTTCTATTCTGACTTTCGTGGGTTTGAATGAATTAATATCAAGAAATTGTCCATATATTAGAAACAGCCCATTTTTTATAGTTACATTGTAATTTTAGTTAGATCAATACTTTTTTTTCAATTTGAAACAATTGTTTCATTTTCTTTTTTTTTTCATCCTCAAGGATTGAAAGTGTTAGTATTGACAAATTAGTAATGTCATGCACAAAGTTTCAATAGTCTTTTCATTAAAGGAATACAAAAATTATATTCAGTTCATATGAAAACTGTTGGAGAGATGGGACAGGCCACCAGCTGCGGGGTGGAGAGAGATCTGGGTCATGGAGAAAGGAAATAGAAGGCCGTCTGCTGTCCTGCCCTTCTGTGCCCTTATGCACTGAATTCTACTTCCTACCCTCACAAGCCCACGCCACCCAGAGGTTGGGGTCAAACGAAAGTGCTGGCTCTTCCCTCTGTCTTTCTTGGCCCTTCAAAGCAGAACTGTTTTCTCCCTCTTCAGGGCTCACACCACCCAGAATACACACCACATAATGGCCACATTCATATTTATGTCTTTTACCGGGACCTGCCTTCCTTGAAATAGAGGGCTGTTTTAATTCATTTACACCTTAGCATGTAGAAGGCAGTCCAGTTTCAGACAAGCTCAATAAAATGCTCTTCGAGTTCAACTAGCATAAGCACAGCCCATCAGCAAACAAGGTGTGAAGGGTCATGGAAATAGCACAGTAGAACAAGTGTCTGCCTGGCACATACAAGGTCCTGAATTCAATCCCTGGTACCGGAAAAAAAAAAAAAAAGCAAATGCAGAGAGAACTTGTACCTGTTGCTTTCTCTATTGTTTCTTTCAGGTGCATTTCATCTTCTCAACCTTTCTACATCAAGACAGAGTTTTTAAAGGCTACAAAAAGGGAACATTTTTGGGTACCAGGCTTTGAGCACTTAGCATGCTTTCTAAGTTCACCTTCATTGTAGAATGAATCAGTATCGAATTCTTTTTGTTGTTGTATTTGGTTGTTGCAGAGTCATACCACACAGCCCGAAAGTGTAGTGATTTTCTTGTTTTCAGTCTCTCCAGCGCTGAGATTACAGGAGCGTAGCACTACACTACCAAAATTGGCGCTGGGGGCAGGGCTGGCACAGTGTGTGGTGCCAGGGATCTAGCCACTGTCCCTGTGCTTGCCTAAGCAGGTGCTTCAGTCCTCTGAACTATGTCATTGGCCCCAGTACTTCATTCTTTTTTTCCCCATAATTTTATTGAAAAACAAATAAGAATGAGATGAAGACATGATATTTTATTACAAACATTATTAGAACAGATCCCTCTATTCATTGAATCAAGAGAATGTAACTGCATATCTATCTTAACGATTTTGGATCTACAGATACAAAATGGTCATTCAATTGTATTCCCCCTTTTTTGTTTAGTTTTGTCATTCAAATATTATAGGTGTGTGCATTCGGCAAAATATTCCAAAATAGTCCAGTAGTCCATAATAGTATTGGGTTTTCCATATGTCTGGCAATGTTAGAAGTTGTTGACTTGAGTCTTTTACAGCTCAGCATAATAATATGGCTTTACTTCTTATACTTCATTATTATACTGTTCTGTTGGATGGTTAAGACCAAGATAAAGCAAGATCTATGTAATAAGAATTATAACTTTTGTATCTAATTAAGGTCAGTCAAATCCCCTCAGGATTTACACTGAGACCCTGTACCACAGTTTGTAGATCCTTTGCCAGTGTCAGCCATATGGATGAGTCACAGACATTGTTTCACCGATTGGCTCTCTATGAAAGCCTGAGAGAATGTTTTCTCTCCACATGACTCTCCTTAGGCATACTCTACATCATTGATCACTTTCCTCTTTGGCCCCATAATCTCCTTGATCAGAAAACTTGGGACACAACTGAGTTGCATGATGTTACAGTACAGGTTCTCATATGGCCTGAGTCTTAACTGACCTTGAAAGGTTAGCAGCCCATGTTATTAATATCTTTCTTTAAGGTGAGACTGATATAACTTATGTCAAGTTTTATGCCATAAATATAAATATAAGTAGATATTGATCTTTATGCTTATACTTGATTGGACATATTATTCAATGTTTTATTAAAGGCCAGCAAAATAGCTCAGTGGACTAAGTACCTGCTGAGTCAGCCAATGACCCAAAACCTGGTGGCACACACCTGTAATATCGGTTTACAGTGCTGGGAAGACTACACACAGGAAAATTACTACAAGTCTAAGCTGTATAGTGACACCTTGTGCCAAACATATAAAACAAATAAATAAATAAATGAGTAAATAAATGTTTTATGAATCAGGTAACTAAAAGACAGCTAAAATAGATGATAGCCTTTAAGCAAATAACATACTCAGCTTAGTAAGATTTCTTACCGACTGGTCACAGTCAGATTTCTATTACAGCCATGCCCATGTTCAGACAGACAGCTCCATTTCATATATGAGATACAAATGTAGTTCATTTCAATTCAGTCAAATTTCCATACCTTATATGACAATTTCATTAAAACAGAATATTATAAAGTGCTGGACAAATTGGGTTTCCTTCAGAACTAGCTTTCCTTTAGCCAGCTGTACACGTTGCATTATTCCTCAGAAAGGGAATTGAATGCATGGAACTTGAGCCAGCGATTAGCGCTCTAGCACCTTCCTGTTGAGGACCTCACAGACTCTTGTAGTTTGTACACTAGGTACAGACTTTATTCTCTGCTTTATTCCTGTTGCTTTCATTCAGTTTGTTTCTATTACCTGACTAAATCCTGCCATTTGGGAAAAGAACATGATATAAAATAATTAAGAGCAGAGCTACATGACTGATGTCATCCATGGCAGTCTGAATATCCTCTTTTCATGCCTTCTTTTACCTCCTCTTATCCTTCTTCCTCAGGTAATTGAAAATGTCGTCTTTCATTGTGACAAACACAGTCTCAAATTAGTGCACTGTCTGCCTGTTAAAGACTCAATGCAATCTGATGCAAAGACACAGCAACATTTTGTATGTGCTGTGTGCATGATTTTGTATATACCTTTTGAAAACTGTACATATCCTTATACATATCCTTACTGTCTCCAAGAGGTTGGTAGACAGCTTAATACTCTCACCATAGATTCACTTGAAGACCACCTCTGCCATGTGTTCACATGCTCAAAATATTCTTCCTAAATGTGAAGTAGGTAAAAATGCAAATGGGACTTTAAAAAATGTAATCAGTGATGTGATAAGAGGACAAAACACCAATTTATGAGAGTATGTGCTGTGGAGGACCACCTGGATAACTCTCCTTGAAAGAAGGCAGTTATCTTCATTGTGGCTAACCCTGGCCCTATTTCCATGTATTGATAGGGACAGAGCTGTCTAGGACCATTACTTATCCCCCCAACAGCTTTAAGCAATGCAAGTCATCTAACCAAAGTGTTTCTGTGTAACTTTTGAAGTAAGGCAATGGATCAGTGGCTCCGTGGCTCTTGTGAAGCATGTGCGATCCAGGTGGAAGGGAGAGCCGTACTTTTCACTGCTGGCTGGAATTGAGCCTCTTGAAGGAGGCCCTGACATCTCAGGGCATGAAAAGTTACACATCAGAGCTGAAGCACTGACCCTAAAGCATCAGGAACTGCCTTGCGTTGTATTGTACAGCTTACTCGTGGTGCACATCCTAGCCCGGCTGACGGCACTCATGTGCTTCCTACCACGACTACAGTCGCTCATCCCTGAGCCACTCCTTCATGATGAATTAATGGAACCTGGGTTCTGCCCTAGATTGTGGCCTTTGTTCCAGTCAGCCATCATCCTAGCTGGACTTAAGATCCCTTTGGCTCCCTACAACTGCAGATATGCCTTAGTGTCTTTGTCCTCAGCATGGGTTGCCCTGCAAGTGGTAGACTGGAATTAATTTGCTGGAATTCCAATATCTTTTCCATGACATTACAAGTATAAGCTTGGACCTTCACAAGGACTGGGGAGGGCTCTTTATAACATGCTTATATAGCATGCTTGTACACTTCACAGACTTGAAATCATCCCATTGGTTTATTTTGTTTAAAAAAGCTATAGATATTCTAAGCAAGGCTATATAGGAATTTATTGGTATAATCACTTGATGATAGTGTTATCTAATTACAGCTTCATGATTTATCTGAATTAAATTTGAATACAATAAGTTACAAAATTGTTTTCTTGTACTTACATTGAAGCCAAAACAGATGGCTATGATTTAATTAGGCTTCAAGTTTTTGTTTGTGATCTTTCAATATGTATGTCACAATTCAAATTGATATTTAGCTGGTATCTGAATTGGGATTTCTAACGTAGGGCCTCAAGACCTCTGTTTCTGTTATTTCTCTGTTATGACCTGGCTGCTTTTCAGCTTATCATAAGAGCTTTAGTTCTCCCTTTTATGAAGAAACCTACTCCTTCTTAGAGATTTGCATTTACAATTGCATGGATTCACACAGGTATTTTGGGAAGAAATACCCTACATATCTGTAGTTGTAGGGAGCCAAAGGGATCTTAAGTCCAGCTAGGATGATGGCTGACTGGAACAAAGGCCACAACCTAGGGCAGAACCCAGGTTCCATTAATTCATCATGAAGGAGTGGCTCAGGGATGAGCGACTATAGTCGTGGTAGGAAGCACATGAGTGCCGTCAGCCGGGCTAGGATGTGCACCACGAGTAAGCTGTACAATACAACGCAAGGCAGTTCCTGATGCTTTAGCTCAAATAAGGTGGGGCAAAGTAATTGTGGGAGTTGGTTTGCTCTCCTATATGAAAATAAGCTTATAAACTAAATTTATAGTAGGTTTATATTAATTTATATTATATGTAATATTTAGTATCCAGGTACTGTCTGTATAATAGTGACCTGTATTTTACTTTAGCTTAGGGAGTCAAATAAAGACAAACTCTTTTCATCGAAATAAAGGCAAAATGCCCAAATAATACAAACAAGTGAACCAGTCAAACACAACACTATAATACCCCGTGAAGCCAAATAATATCTTCTACGTGCAAGGAACAATAGTCAAAATAAAACAAACAATAACTCCCAATGATTATCTTAATATCACAGGGGTACAAAAACAAATCTCATTTTGAAACCAACTTTAATCTTTTCCTATGTCCACCCTAATCACAGATTAGTTGGTCTAACAGTAAACCAGAAAATTCAGACATTGTCTCTGACAAGCTTTGCAAACAAAGTATCATGCTATACTATTGAAGGGGCTGTCACATGTTTTCTAGCCTTTAGAGTCCTGGAGGCATTTCTAGAGGGTACACGGGCATTTAATAATGAATAAGAAAGTTCATACAGGATTACAGTTGTTTTCTTTGAAGGTTTTCCTTCCAAATTATTGCTACTTAAAATAAAATTCAAAAGCAATAGAATATTTTATGTAATGTTCTGTGAATTCTCTATTCCTCCCTAAATGCTTTTGTTTAGATATGAGAAAACTGAGGTTCAGAGAGAATATCAACCAACTTACACTGGTCACAAACACCACAGTAAAATACATACCATGGCATAAGAAATACCATGCATTGTGTGGCTTTAAACAACAAAAGCTAATTTTCTAACCCTTCTGGAGGCTAGGAAGGCCCGGACTCGGGGGCTGACTCATTCAGTGTGTGATGAGGGCTCCTTCTTGCCCTTCCTCATGTTCTCAGGCAGTGTGACAGGAGCTCTCTGGTCTCCCAGCCCTGCCAGGTCAGAGATTTACCCTTATGACTTCATTTCAGTTGAGTTACCTCCTTCTAGGCTTTATTTCCAACTGAAGTCATACTGGGGATTGGAACTTTAAGGTACTGATTTTGGAGGACAAAATTCAGCTTCCATCCTTCAAGGCAGCAAAGCCAGGACTTGAAGCAAAGTAGTAGTTTTACACCAGAGTCTTCTGCCTAAGATTTCTATGGGTGATTACTTAGGGCTCCAAATTTCTGCAGTCTTCCTACCTTTCCTTTCTAGCTCTACTAAATCTTCTCTGTATTCTAGCTCCACAGGGCTTGCCTGATTTGTGCCAAGTGAAGGAGCACTTCTACCCAAAGTGCCCCAAATAAGAGGAATGCTCACTTCTTCAGTAATGAAATAGCATTTTTTGTCTTTTTGAGGTAGGGTCTCACTGTGCACTTTAGGCTGGCCTTGAACTCACTTGATGACCTAGGCTGGCCTCAAGCTCACAGCAATCTTCTATCCCTGGCCTCCCAAGTGCTAGGGTTACGGGTTAGTTGCTACCGTGCCTGATGAAATATTAGCTTTAGAAGCATGGGAAAGTTCTATTTTACTTAAAGAAATTTTGTCCTCATTTTACAGACTACCCTTAGGGAAGGTTATAGCATTTAAGACTATGAACTTACAGTACATATGTTTCCTACCAATACAAGTTTTCTTTGATATTCAGAACAGTATTAAAAAATTCATCTAATTTAAAATCTATTGCTTATGCCCTTTTTTGTGAACTGAAATTTAAAGACAAAAATGATGCCTGCTCTCGGAAAATTAGAGGAAACCATATATTAGTGGAGAAAGACTTGTACACAGTGAACTTCAATCCAAGTGTAGTATATTAGGTCTCAAAAATAATTGAAAATTTTAATCTAACATTTCAAAGAATGAAGCCAGATAAGAACTTCAGATTTTTATTTTATTTTATTTTATTCTGTGGAAAGTGAGACACTCTTGCAGTGTTTTGAATTGGTAGACAGTTTTGATCTGATTCATTTTCAGAATCACCTCTGCAATAAAGGGAGGTAACAGGAGAAGTGAGCTGAGGCTACGGTAATTGTCCTAAGGTAAATTCTAAGAAAAAAGGAAGTTAACACACTTTTGTAAGGCAAGAGTCCGATACCCTCTTTCCAAGTTAAGTATTAGTGTTTCCCCATATTTTATCCCTTTTTATCACGATGATACTTATATTTAATATAGATCCTGACAATCAGGGCAGAAAATTTAAAACATTTATTTTTATAATTTTTATTCATTTTAATGAGAAAAAAAGATAAAATAGTGATGAAATAGTTTCAAAACAGGTTAGCAGGGCATTTACAATAATTAACACATTGCGTATTGTTGTCTTCATGGTAGTGATTCAGAGCACAAGATGCAGCCATGATATCTTCTCTAAACAATATTCTTACAAAGTTTCTCAGGGAACTAAAGAGAAAGTAGCTGTTATCTATCCTAACTCTCATGTGTACACATATACGTATATTTTTATTTTCCTTCCCCCCTTTTCTTTCACAACAAAATTATCTTTTATTTACACTTATGTGAAGTCAGTAACACAGGACACTAGGTTGCCTAGCAGCTGATAGCTAACTTAACCAGCAGGATGTTCATCCCAGGAGGGAGGTAGCTTGTTTGCTTCAGGCGCTGGGCCAGGTGCCAGCTACATATATTTGATCGATTTCCTAGCTTTGTGGCTCCCAACACATCCCTCTTTTGTGTTTTGTTTTTTTTTTTCAGAGACGGGTGTTCCACTACAGTTAGAGAGGTTGTATTTGGAGAAATCTTTAAAGGATCTTTTCATACTTGAAATCAGTCTAAAGACTGTAGGTACTTGAATTCAGCAAAATAACCCAATGTAGTCTAATAGTCCATAATAGTAGTGAGTTATCAGCACATCCTGCAATTGTCAGATGTTATTGATTGAGCCTTTTACAGCTCAGCATATTAATATGGCATTACTTTTTATACCTTGTGGTTATACTTTTCTGCTGGATGGTTAAGATCAAATTAAAGCAAGACTTACATAACTAAAAAATGTAACTTGTGTATCTGACAAGGTCAGTCAAATCCCCTCAGGATTCAAACTGGAACCATGTACAGCTCTTGTAGATGTTTTGTTAGTGTCAGCTATGTGGATCAATCACAACCATTGCTTGACCAATTTACTCTCTGTGAAAACCTAAGATAAACTTTTCTTTCTAAGTGACTCTCCCTAGGCACACTATACATCGTCAGTCACTTTCCTCTGTGGCCCCATGCACCATAATCTCCTTGATTAGAAAATTTTGGATACCACTGAGTTATAGGATGTCACAGCATAAGCTCTGTTATTCAGGACAGAAAATTGACCAATAAAAATTAACCAATAAAATTAAATACATATTTAAAAATTTTCACCATACTGATATGTAGGATGCATGTTAGATCTGCCTTTGACTCATATCCGTGGAGCTTATGATTTGAAAGATTCTGTTTATTAAGCAAATTTCTTATGTTTTATAACAGTTTTCCAATTCCTCAATGATTGATTTCTATGATATATAGCTTAAGATCAGTGTGACACATGGAAATGATACAACTTTAGTACTTATCTATAAAACTTTATTCCATGTGGCCTATGTAGCCTTATATTAAGCACATTTATAATTTTCACTTGATATTTTTAAATATAAATATATTAGCCTAACTTTATAAAGTTTCTAGGGGAGAGTGGGCTGATATCTTCCATTAATAGTATTGATTTAAACTACACTGCTCATAGCTTTGTGGTGTTTGAAAACTGTCTTTTTCTGTCCCCCTTTCCCTCTCCTATTTTAATACACATATATGTATATGCATACTTATCTCACATGACTATCTTTATGTGTCATGTATGGCTCAAGTCTATACCACTCAAGTTTGTCTTATACATTTATATGCTACCATCCTGTCTCCTAAGGCATATGTGATTTTCATCCCTGATTTTGATCTTTTTATATTTTTGGAGTCATGATTTGGCCCATGCCATAACCCAATACTAGTAGCACAAATAGTGCTGTGATAGGTTTCTAGAAATTTCTGAGCGTTTTCCATTATTTGAGGCACTGCTAAAAGGGGAGATTTTACTCTTCACATTTGACGAGCTCTGCTTGGGGTGAAGTCACCTTGACTTTCACATTCCAGGTCAGCTCACAGCCTTTTTATGCATTTTAAATGTTAGTACTGACCTTCAAAGTAATTTTTAAAAGTACAATTGGCTTCACACACCATATACCACTTCTCTTTTTGACTTTTGTTTTGATTCTTCCCACTCTTTGCTTCCCCTGCTCCTCCCAAAACCACTGCTTTCAAAAATACCTGTCCCTGACCTATGTGTAAGAAAAAAGAAAAAAAGAAACCTGTTGTTTTGAGCACCATGCAGTGGCGTCCTGGCCCCAGCTGCACTTCAGGGACCTAGTGGCTCGCCTCTGCTCCGTCTTGAGGCACCTGTTCCCTTCTGTCCGCGCCTTCCTCCCTCGGGACCATTTCCTGGTGCTGGAGCCAAGTCCAGCCCGGCCTGTGGCCCACAGTCCAAGCCATGTGCAGTCCGCGCTGCCTCTCCCTTCCTGTTATTCCTTATTGTGATGAACGATATGTTAGTAAGCGCAAGGAATGCCACCAGAAGATGTATCGAATGCCTGTACCTCAAGCGAGGCATAGGATGTCTTTTCGAAAAACATTAGTGAGCTGGGTGTGCGTCAGGGAAAGTACAACACGAGCCCTGTACGCGTGAACGTCACGACCAGCACCCATAATTCCAGTGGATAGTCACAGAAACCGTTGGCACGTCCTGGCTTCTGCTCACACTGCTAATGGTAAATAAGAAATCGGATGGGAAATAAATGGCAGAACTGGGGAAGTTGTGTAGTTTTATTATTTTTTTTTCCTTAAAAAAATGACAGATGGTATTGTGAGCATAAATAGCCATGAAGCATAAAAGTATATGAGTTCTGGCTGTTGGAGGGAGAAAAAATTCTGATTTTTTTTTTTTAATTGTAAAAAATTATTTTGATGTTCCCTAAGGACGCTTATTTTTTTCTTCTTTAAAGCAGTGAGTAGAGAGAGTAAACTGAAAGATAGCGTTTGTGTAACAAGTACCTCAAACCACAGAAGTCACATGGGCTCTTTCTGCTTTGCTACTTTTGATCCTAGTCAGAGCGTGTGCATTTAGCTCCCCACTCCTGCAAGGCCACTCAACCATGTGCCAGATGGAGTAATCTTTCCTCACGATGTCTTTGCAAAGGCTTGTGCAGCAGAGCAGCAATGGCAATTTGGTGGACTACTGTGCCGGTCCTGCCTATAGCTCCTTACCCTCACTCTTGAGCAGTCTCACGATGGATGACAACAGGAGGATTCAAGCGCTGGCAGACACAGTGGCGACTCTGCCTCGGGGACGGAAGCAGGTATGCTTGCTGTTTTGTATTTATGCTCTCTTGAGACCAGAGTGATGTTTGTCTGACTTCAAGGTAAAAAATGTTACTTTAGAGATTAGGACCTAAGCTGGGCATCGGAGGGGGGAGGTGAGGTGCGCTGGAAACCCGTGGACCAGTCTAGAGATTTGACACCGGCATCAAACACACTTTCTTCTTTTTAACAAGGCAAAACACAGTTGTCTTTCTCATTTAAAGAGGTGCTCAGGTAAAATGAAAATTGTTGCATGTACCATAAATACAGATGGTTTATATGGGAATCATTGATCATTTTCTCCCCTATTCTCATTGCTTCTTTGCTTCCCACATGCACTCCCTGGCTTTCATGGTCATTTTAGTTCTTAGTCCAGAGAAATATTTTTCCTTGAGGGCAAATTTTGTTGACACTAGCAAACACCTCTTGCTCCTGGGATCAGGACTTTTTTGTATAGATGTATGCCAGAGGGGGGCACTGAGCCTCTTGCAAGCTGTGGGGTCCTGAGCAAGTCACTTGTCTTTCTAACATTTAGTTTCCTTTTATCTAAAATGAAGATAATGATAAAAGCCCCCTTGTCAGGGTCACACACAGCTCAGCTATGGAAATATGCATTGTCTGACGCCATGACCCACACGCAGCATGTGGTCAGGAAGGGCTACATTATGTTACTTTAAAATTTTATTGCACAGTATTTCTCTGGGGGGTGAAAATACATGGAAAAGAATCCATATATATAACTAAATTTATTCAGATTTTACTTACTCTTTGATTTCTAATATGCAAAAAGCAAACCATACTACCTGTTTAGGTCTTGATTACATACTTGTATCAATTCTAAGGGCAGATTTGACTTTCGATACAGCATGTATTCAGAAAAACATTTAGAATTGCTTGAAAAATATGAATTTTATACTTGTTTTTTGTGTACATCATGTGCTCCTCTGAATCCTTCTGATTTTAAGACTAGAAAGTTATTGTAATTTTTCAGTGATTTGTAAGGCGGTCTCATTAATACTTTTCATACAAAATAAGGATGTAATTTGCCATATATTAGGTTATTGACATTTCTGAATCCAAAGTAAATTTATGATCAAAAATTTGACATACTGATGAACATTTCTACCAACTTACAACCTGTCTGAAAACAAAGTAACTTGAGAAATACCAACATCTTTATTGTTTTGAGATATAAGGCAGTCCATCTGCATTCTATTTTTCATAAACCTGTCAGAGTAAATATGCCTTATTTGGTAAGGTTATGATTTCATTGTTTTGGTAAAATAGTTACTGCTCAAGCAACATATTAAGTTTTGAAACAGGGTGGGAACTTTTCATCCTGTCCTCTGTAACTGAAATGTTACTCATTTTATCTACTATTCCACTTTGATATTTCAGTGGAACAGATAGTTTCAGAGAAACTTTAACAACACATTAGACATCATGCTTCTTTTAGGAGGTAGAAGATTGGAAGAGCACATTTCCCATGCAGAGAAGGTGAGAGAGAGAGAGAGAGAGTAATTTAGGAGGCAGTATGAACACATAAAAGGATACAAATACCTACTTCCAAGTAACTTGGTCTTTGAATATAACTTTGAAGTCTCTTTAGTATTCCAGAGCAAGAGAGCAATCAATGTTGAGGCTCAGTGCCTGGCACTCTGGGATACAACAGCACAATGGTGTGTCCAGAAGACCCAGTGCATGTGTAAGAGGTCAGAGAAGACTCCAGAGCCTGTTGTTTTGAAGAACAATTGAACAGCTTCCCTGGAGAAGGCAGACAGTTATCTACAAGGAGTCAGTGCCAGGACCCTGAAAGGATGATAGGAAAAATCCATGGGTGCTCAAGACTATTATAACATAGCTTAGTGCTTGCATATAAACTACACACATCACCCTGGGTACTCTAAGCCATATCTAGATCACATAGAATATGTAATATGCTGTGAATTTTATCAGATAGTCACCAGATTTTATTGCTTGGAATAATGACAAGAAATGTCTGTACATGTTGGTATGAGTTTCTTATTTTATCAAAAAGATAAAATCTTTGTCAATTGATTATTTTCAGTGTGTGGTTGTTTGAATCAATGGATACATTTTCTGAGAGTACAGAGAGTTGATGAGTTTTACCAGCACGAAGGGCCACTGGATCTATTTGAGCAGTACAAATATTGGAACCTTATTTGAGAAATGGGATGGATTGGTGAGTTAAGACTAGTGTTGAGGGAGGAACTTTTGCAGTAGTTGGAGAAAAAGGAAATGAAACAATAGAAATGAAACAGAAAGATTTGAATATCACAGGCAATGAGAGTGGAGGTTGTAAGCCTAACTGAAGTTGGTATGAGTTACAGTTATTTAATAGGAGAAGTTGATTGTTGAAAGGAGGCAATAAGAAAAATCTAGGCATATAAAAGATGTGTGTGCACAGGTAGCAGACACATATGTGCAAGCATGTACACAAACATGTCCACTAGTGAATTTATCCAGTTATCTTTTTTAGTTCTTTTCTTCTGTCTCTCACATTAAATCAACTGATAGATTTTTCTACTTACTGATGTAAAAGTTCCTTTTATAAAAGCAAGAGAAAAAGCTTTAAATATGATACTTTTGATTCGATGCAATCACCATCAATGAAGCTTAATTCAAGTTTAGCACAACATTTCCTTCCAAATGGACATTTTTATTTGTTATAACTGAATTTTGGAAAACAGTCACCCGTTTGGCATAGACTGAATGGCAGGCCACAGGGTCCCTGCGAGGCAACCCTACAGGCAGGTGTGCTTCTGCCTCCTGTTATTTTCAGCCCTTTGAAGACTGACGTCAATGATTATACTTCTCGTTATTGCTGGCTTTGGTTTCTGCAAAGCTATATCTGGTTATTCTCTAGTTTCACATTACTCTTCAGAAACAGTCGGGTGTTTACATTGAAAATTGTTTAAAAATGGATTTCTGAACATGAATATTATTTCAATGACTGCATTTGTAGAAAATGCTGGACACTTCAGAAGGGCTCATCCGAAGTACAGTCTTAGGGAAGTGAATTTCTACAATGGAAAACTGTAGGAAAGAAATAGAAGGAAATCAGGACAATCTTTTTAAGGGTGATGAAGCCAGAAAAGTAGCACTTGTTTCTGACTACCCACTTGATGAGGGGTAGGCTGCTTCTGGAAAGTGATTTTCATTGACCACTGGAATGAGAAGCAGCGATCTGACTCACAGGTATGAAACTCGACTGCGTACTGGAGGTTACACTAACATACTCTCCTCTCCTAATTTTTTTCTATAATGCAGTTATTACTGAATAGGCAGCTCCTGGAAGGCTGACTTCACAGACGAATTCAAATATGAAATTTGTGGTAAATTTTGTGCCAGGGATACTTTTTTGTTGGGTTTTGGTCTTCAGAGTCTTTCTTTGCATTTTAACATGTCTGTACCTACAGAGGGTGTACTACCTAGATCAAAGGATTTGATCATGTCATCATATTTTAGGTAGTAAAATGTGCCCACTTCACTCCACAGCATCTTGAAAAATATTCTTTCAACTACAGAGTGGCATGCTTAGGGCAATATCTGACAAGTTTTCTTGAAAAAAAGGTTTACAAGTCTATGAGGAGTCCATCTTGGGAAGAGATGATGTTCTATGTAAGTTCTTTAAGGAATTTTCAACTTGAGGAATTGAGTTTGACTGCGTTATTCTGCTATGTTACTGAACAGTCTGGGAGACTTACTATCCCAGAGCACCTTGGTTAGAGTGGGGGAGGGGTCTGACCAGGGATCAGATGGAGACTGAAAGTGAGGCAGGGAGGATAGAACAGTGAATTTTGAGGCCTTTGAAACAATAAAAAAAAGATTTAAAAAACTCCACTCCCTACTCCCCCACCCCAGCTGGTCGCCATCACCCTGCCCTGCCCTGGGAGCCAGTATCCTCCCTTTTCCCACCTCCAGCTCTTTCTGCAAATGTGTACACAGAGTGGGAACAAGGAAGTAACTATGCAGCTCAGCATCAGAAAAGGTTACAGTTCTGAACTTGGAGCTTCTCCAAGGCCAGAAACTCTCTGGCTTTGCTGCAAATGTCCCTAACTTCTGCAAACTGACAGGAGAAATGCTGGGTCTTGGCATTCCCCTAAGAGAGATTTGGGAATCCCTTGCATAGCAGGAGAAATTACACTTTGAATATTAATGCCCATTCTTTTATGTCATCTGAGTAAAAATAGAAGAACAGTCCTAAATTCGACCTCAGCCATCATTATATTTAGTGGCTAGAGAGGAGTTTAGGAGCTTTGTCTATTCAGCAGTCATAACTGAATGTGTAGTTTGCATGTCTGCCAAATTGCAAACCTAGATTTCTCATATTAGATAATGTGTAATAAAAGACAGCTGTTGCCAGCATATGCTGGGAATTGCACACCAGCTCCTCATTCATGCTTTTTTGTTGCCAACACCAGAGCTCCGAGAAAAGGTTGTGGCTGGGAGTGCTGTCAGGGGACAATTCATTCCTCTGGTCCCATTTTTACGTAGCACTGCTCCCCTTGGGATAAACTTCTAAAGTGCAAGACCTTTGAGAAGGCCGCACACACAGCTCTTGTCATTAGGCACCGTAGTCTTGTGGGTGAGTTAAGCTGAATCCTGAGGGTACTTTGGTCACCTCCATCTGACAGCCCACATCAAAAGCAAAGCATTTATGTGTCAAGATGTGGCCCATGTCAGATAGCTTGATGGTGCCTAATTTAGTTAAATTTCTTTTAATTATATATTAGCTGTCAAAATAACCTTGCAGCTAGTGCAGAATGGAAGCTAATTTGTAATTTGACCTTGTCTGATGTTTTCGTTATGGATAACCCAAATGAGTCATGCCAGACAGCTGAATATCTACATTATTTCTCATGTTGTTGGGAAAATATTTTCATATTTCGTCAGTTAGCCAGATAGAAAGGTTACAAGGCAGAAGAGAGGGAAATTTTCTTATTCCTAGAGAACTCGGATCACTTTTAAGGATCTAAATACTTTAGATTTGAAACTATAGAAGTGACTTTTATTTAGAAGAAAAGTTGGAAGAAATCTAGAATCTCTATCACTGTTAATTTCAGGTCTAGGAAAATGTCATTTAAATAGCCAAGACAAAAAATAAAACAAATTATATAATTTGTTAATTCATGCCAGCATTTATTCATTTAATAGTCACAGACTTAGCTTACTTTTTTTCTCTTTGTCTTTTTTTTCTATATTGTTATTTTTGGACATTTTTCCCTTTTTCTGTTTCCTTTCATTTTTATATGTTTAACTCTGTTGAAATTTAAACTTTTTTGTGATTACTTTGTTTTTCCTTAAGAATGTGTAACTTACAGAAGAACAAAATTAAAGAACATCTTAACATATATATATATATATATATATATATATATATATATATATATATATATATATATATATATATACATTTTCTTTTCTCCAAACCTTGGGTTTCCTGTCACTATTCACTTGCTTCTGTTTCTACCTAGCAGTTTATTTCTGTCTATCTGTCTGTCTTACAATTTTATTTTATTTTTTTTGGCAGAACCAGGGATTGAACTTAGGCCCTTGCACTTGCCAGGCTGTCTTACACTTTTTATGTTCCCACACTGTTCTAGGTCCCGTGCTAGGCCTGAGGTAAAATGTAAAACAGACACTACCAAGAAGCCGAAAACATACACATGAATACCTACAAAAGTAAAATATTTGATCAGATATGCCCTTCATATAAAATATGTGCTGTATGTATACATATAGACCTCCATACTTATGAATATTTGAATAACAGAATAAATATTGATTATAAGAGTAATATTTTAAAATATAAACTTTGGTCATCAATATATATGACATAGTTCAATAGACTGAACTAAGAATCTTACAGTTTGAATTAAGGATGGAAGAAAAGCCAGATGTCAATGATGAAAAGAGACAAAAGGACATGTGAGCACAATGCAATGCCAGGATTAAGCATGTTCCAGAAAATGATTTTATTGTTCTTTTTTCAAAAAAAGTCAGTTTACTAAGGTGACTGAATAGTCCCATCCTTGTTTACACATATAAGGTACCAAGGTATATTGTTATAAACTTAGTCCTGATAAAGCAAAAGTAGGTGCTCTTAACAAGTCTAGAGAATGTTTTTGGGTGTGTGTCAGTATTCAAGGTGATATTAATAAATTTAGACTTGCAACTGACAAAAGAAGGAGACACAACTACTTTATGTCACATCTGTCACATGAGCTCACCTCTCCAAATTAACTTTACTAAAGTTTGGCTGAACTCTTTCTTTTCTTTTTGGTATCTGGAATTGAACTTAGAACCCTGTGCTTGCAAGGTAAGTGCATGTGCCACTGAGCTATCTCCCCAGCATGGCGAAGTCTCAATAATAGGACATCCTAGAAAATTTGTGAGATTGCTGGCATTTGGTACCTGGCAATTCAAATTCTGTGTAGGCTTCTGTGTAACACATTACACCTGCATTAATTTTTTCTGCACATTTTTCTACTTCCAGTTTTTATTCTCTAATTTTATTTTTATTCATCTGAACTATATATGGATCTGTTACTACATATTTTGCTTACCTGTGCTGACCACGTTAAGCTGACAGTCAAACCCTGTGATGTAGAGGATCGGGAGACAGCTCCGTGGTCTAAGCACTTGCCTGGCAAGCTCAAGAACCTGGGTTCTTCCCTGGAGCAGAATGCTGTGTCAGCCCCAGAATCCCAGGCATACCCTACTAGCCTCAAACTCCAGTCTGGGGTTTGCTCCTATAATGCCAGCACTGGGGAGGCTGAGACAGGAGGATCACTAGAGTCTGAGCTGTGTAGCAAGATCCTTCACCAAATAAATAAAAGGTTAAAAAAAAACCCAAACCATGACAAAACAAAAATAAACGATGATTTAGCTAGTAGTACAAGCTTGCCTTATATTTAGGGCCCTTATATTTAGCTAGTAGTACAAACTTATGCTCTTCAAGGAAGGGCTAACTAACATTTCTTCAACAAACAAAACAAAAGCTTCTGCAAGCAATGCCCTAAATAGCAAGGGGCTGTCTTTTGTTGACTTCCTTTCTACTTACAATGGTAGATGGCACACTGAATGTTTATGTTTGTGATTTTATCCAAAATGCACATCTGGTGAAGGTGATATTATTAACCTCATTGGTATCATTCTTACAGCCTTTGTTTTCTTGCCTGAAAATCTCATTCCACCCTTCTATAGCTACTGCAAAAGCAAATCATGAACAAAGTTGAGATTTTGAGTCCTTAGTTTCACCTGATCTATGCTTATGTATGTGTGTTGGTTCTTTAGAGATTATTTTATCCTGCTAAAATCAGGAACATTGAACTATTACAATAAATACAGTCATTTCATGAACAACTCCAAAAGTAATCAGGTACCTGGGTTTCATGCAATTCTACGGATGTTACTTTCTTTGGAATTCAATGTGATGGAAAATTATTGTGGCTCATCTTTGGAGGCTGTTTTTAATGCAGACTGGAAATGAAGTGCTCTTTGCAAGCCCTGGGATCTGGAGCATTACATGAACTCTTCCGCCGCAGTTCCCTACAACCTGCGACTTCCTAACCTTCTCAACCGGATGCCTGAAAGTTCCCACTGCCAACTCTGCCTCCTTGCTATCACCAGAAAATGGGAATTACTGGCTTTATGTAAAAACTTTCTAAGAACTGAGCCAAGCAAAGTGATAAATAACAAAGTCCTTTGTGACTTACAATAGTTTATAGGTGTATCTTAAGGATCTTGAAATAACTGTATGTTTTTATTATTTTTTAGCTTGCTTTGACTAGATCAAGTTCTTTGGGTGATTTCTGCTGGTCTCAAAGGTAAAAAAATTCACTTATTCTTTTCTTTTATTTTTTTTTACAAGAAAGCTCACAGATTGTTGATAATACACATACACACTATAATTTATGACGTATGATAAAAGTAAAGTAAATATTTAAAATTTAAAAGTGTGTTACATAAAAGATACATTGCTATTAGTGCTCAAAATACTCCACCTCAGTTCCAACACCCAGATCTTACTGTTTTTCCTGGAATAGTCACTTCCTGGAACAGATCTGGAATCTTCTGTGTCTTTAGTTGTGCAAATGTGGCAGCCTCAATGTGCTGAATCTATTCAAAACTTTTGTCTCTCATGGACATTTTGTTTTGAGAAGAGCTAGAATTAGCCTGGTGCCAGATCTGGTGAACAAGGTAAATGGGGACAAACTGTGACACTCTTCCGAGCCTGACTTCCCATTGGATGGCACTTGGCAGTAGCACTTACTATAATTTTAATCACATATCATAAAGACAGTTATGAAAGAGACTTCCAGAAATGCTTCAGAGACTGGCAAAAATGACAGGATAAGAGAATAGCAAGAGAGGGGATTTTTAAAGGGAGATTCATGGCAATGTATCTTTTATTGTAATAAATTAAGAATATTAAATATTCACTGTAATTCTGATCAATCTTTGTGCATAAACATTAGATATTTTTAATTATGACAGTTCTTTTTAATGATAAATATGTGTCAAATGTGACACCATGTTCTTCATGCAGTTTAACAATTTTTTTTTTTCATTACAGAAAGCTTGTAACTGTGGAAAAGCCAGACAATGGAACATTTGGATTTGAAATTCAGGTTGGCAGTTTTCACATCTCCCAGACTTCCAGGGAAAATAGTTGAAATACTAAAAGAATGATGAATTCGCATTAGTGAATGATGGAGACTGTGAACTTCAGTCAATGTAGAGGCCTAGAGTAGTTTTCCACTGGGTTGAAGGAAAGCAAACAATGGTGCTGATAAAATATCACTGCTGGGGCAGTCTCAGCCCCCTGTGATAACTTGCCTTTCAGTCTTGAGGCATAGCCTGATTGGAAATGACTTATTTCAACCAGGTCTTAGTTAGAACAGTTAAATGGTTTTTATAGATTTGCAATCTTACATGCTTGCGTCTTGGATGTGCTTTGTATCTTTACATTATGATACCACATAACAGCTCTAAAGCTTTAGTATTTAAGAAATATTTAAAGCTATGCATATGGAATATATATGTTTACTTGTAGGTACAGTTGTTTCATACAGGAGAATTATCAATCTAATGAGAAAATTTTATCTCTATTTCTAATGACAATATTTCATAATTAATATTTGAAACACTTTAAACTTGGCTCTATTTGAAGATTGCTTACTAATGTATGAAATTTTTAAGTCTCTATGGGATTCAATGTAGACACCTAATAGTTTCATTTCTTATTAACTGTTTGCTTTTTCATGACTATATTTGTAAAGATAGTGAATTAGGTCAAATGATGTCTAATTTAATTAGAGCGCAAAGTAATCCTTTAAATATTTTTTTCTGTAACATGCATTCCTTTTAGATGTGTTTTGCATAATCATACTCTTATACTGCACTTCAGATTTTAGATTTTAATTTTGTGCTGCTTGCAGAGGGCTTTGATGTGATATCAGTCCACAGTTAGAAACTCAGTGTGTATTTCAAGATCAGGAACAGGAAGCTGCTAAGTAAAACATGTTTTATGAGTAAAGAAAAAAATATGACATGAACCAGGAGAAGGCTTCAGGGAAATAGAAGATAACTTCTCCTTTTTGAACTCTACTGCTTTTAGATTGGGAGAGATTTATGATTTGCAACAGTAATTGGTAAAAATCTTTCAAATTGTAGAGGTTTACAATCCCAGTTGATGTAAGACACTTTCTTGTTGCAGATACATTCTGATTGCTTCTTTTTAAAGGAGAATGATTCTAAGAGATGGGTAGCAGTTGCTGCTAAAAACAGGAGAGCTACAACAGGCCACAGAATGTTACACACCTCTAGATTAGCATTAGCTAATGCTTCATAGCTTGCATGTATTAAATCAGTGAAACAGGAAGTCAACACATAGGCTTAATTCTTTGGAGGGCTTTTTACAGACCAGATTAGATCTCATGTATTCACATTGTGCATTGTATGTGAATTCATATTTGTGTCCTAGTCAATTAGCTGAGTGGCATGCTAGAAAGACCAGATCCACTCTCCTCTCTGCTTCTCCATGGGTGCTAGTTTTGTGCTTATACTAAATACCTCTCTCTGTAACTTTGGGGCTTCTGTTTTTCCTATTTCTAATCCCAAATTTATAACTATTGTGAATATATGCAGGTATATTACATATTATACCTAAAAATATATTACAAAAATTACATAGTCAGCTTTTCCCTCTGTACTGTCCTCCTCTTGATGACCTCTATTTGATCTAACAGAGGGTAGATCCTCAACAATAATTAGAACTATTAGGGCAGTGGCTTCCAGAGAGGATCAGTTATAGATTTGGTTCATGAACCCCATAAGCTGAACAATCCTTCACCTCTAGAATGATCTGGGCTGCATGGCAAGCTATTAAAGGGTTCTGATACACATGGACAGTGTATTACATAATCTTTGAAAGTGCTTCTGTTTTTAAGATAGAGGGACTCTACCTGCCTTGTGAATTGAGAAGAAATCCCTTTGGTTGACAGAGCCAAGTTGCTTGCATGTAACTGACTTAGGGTGATAGAATGAAAAGGAATGGCCAGTAGACACTAATTTCTGCATCAGAAAACAGTGGTGTGAATTTGATTTAGGAATCCGATGTTTTAAAAACTCCTCCAAACATGGATCTTGATTATAAATGGAACTTGTTTTCATTACAATTATATTAAAGAAAAAATGTTTGGGATTACTGGGACACTGTATGTAGTGAACAATTTGAAAAAGAAAAACCTGCAACCACTAAACTACTTGTGATAAATTGAGGCAGGAGGTGAAGCGTAACTCTTTCTAATTTAGTTTGTGACTGATGAACCAGTGAAAATTTGGGGCAGACACAGTGGAGAGCTCAGAAATGAAAGTGATTGAGTTAATTATAGTACCTTTGAATAAATTCAGAACAGCTTTCCACTGCTTGCAGAACTGATGTAATCATCGTAGGCAAATCTCTCACTGTGTGCACACTGTATCCTTTTCTATGATGAGTATTTTAGTTTGCAAGAACCATGTAGTTTTCTTCCTTTGCTTTTGACCAGCACTGTCTTATCCCTTTGAGATATAATAAATTTATTTTTTTACTATGTAAAAATGAATGCACCAGGTAATCTCTTAGACTTGAAAATAGAAAATCTTGAGCCACTCTCATCCTTGTTTGTTTGTTTGTTTCATGGATGGAGTTGACTGTTGATAAAATTAAAAAACTAGCATCTTTGATGCAATTTATAGGCAGGAAAGACTTTCAAAACTGTTCGTTTTACTCATCTATTGAACTACTTCATGATAATTGATAAAATTTTATATTTTGATAAGCATTTTGAGTGTTTTCCAATGCATTCTGTTGAACTTTGCAGACCTACAGGCTCCAAAACCAGAACTTTTGCTCCTTGGAAATGTGCACACTGGTCTGCAAAATCCAGGAGGACAGTCCCGCTCATGGTGCTGGTCTGCAAGCAGGTAACCCACTTTGTTCATGCTAAGGAAGGGATAGTGAGGGCCAGGACCTGATGACTGCTTCAGATTTTCTTAACTATTTCTCGGGTTTGGAGCTTGTTTGTTTCAAGTATGAGTCAGGACGGGTTACTTAACCAACCTACATGAGCACTCATGTTAAACCAGGACAGTGACCATTTGTAACTAAGTAACTGTCCTTTTTCTTGGTGTTTCCCAGGTGATGTCCTTGCAAATATCAATGGTGTGAGCACTGAAGGTTTTTCCCACACGCAGGTGGTTGACTTGATCAGAGCATCAGGAAACCTACTAAGGTAATTACCAGTTTAGTCTTGTGGGACACAGAGGTGCTGTGGTCTCTGCCTATTGAAAAGATGCCAAGGTCTTTTGTACAGGGATAACAAAGGCAGCAGGACTCCAACTTTCAAGGGGAACCAAAATTTTTGCCATTTTTCTTCTGTTTTTTAAGATTGAATGAAACATACTGTCAATATATCAAGTCAGTGGGATCAATATCCACAAGCTCTCTGAGGAAGCAGCATCTACAAGCATATTTTTTGTGTCAAATTCTGCTGAGCATCCATACATTCTTGCAGGCTTAGATAGAATGGCACAATTTCATGGCTGATATAATTTTGCTGCTAAAACAAATGGAAGGTCACGGAGCTGAATTTTTTCCTTTGATGCCACAAGTCATTCATTGTTGTTCTTTACTGTTCTATTTCTAAGAAACAAAGTTATTTGTTAAAGTTTACTATACCCTCCCTTCTCTGAAACACATATACTCTCTTGCATCAATATTCCAAACTCAGTAAGGCATGGGCTCCTCAACTAGACTTTTCTTCATGGGCTTTTTCAATTTTTATTATTTCATTAATACATAGTTATGGTACACATGACTGCATTCCTTGTATGTGTACATAACATGTCTTAATTCTGTCTTCACTCCCTTCCCTACCCCTTGATCCTCCCATCCATCTCTTGGCCCATTTCCCTTTTACAAAATTTGAAGTGTCTCAGTGGAAGAGACTGACAGGGAAGCCTCTTTTTCTCTCTTAAAATTGTCACATTTGGCTTTGACTGCATATTTGAAGCCGCATGAAGGATGTAACACGTTCCACTTTGAGGATACTCTATGCTCCAGGTGTAGTACAAACAAGGGTGGCACTTGTTTAAATGAATCACTCATGTTATTTACCCCTCACCTGTTTTTCTCCTGTGAACAGGATAGAGACTCTTAATGGAACAGTGATTCTCAGGAAAGCAGAACTTGAAGCAAAGATGCAGGACTTAAAGGTAATCCAATTTATATAATACAATCCATTTTTCAACCTTGAATGTGTAAGTAGTAGAATAAAGAGCTATGTAAAGAATTGCGATAGCTCTTGAAGATGAAATATGATGAACCTAAATTATCAAGAGCCACACAATTATCGTCGCAGGAATGTCACATTCTCCCAACAGGTACAAATCACTTCCTTCCTCCTTCAGCATGTCTAGGAGGCTCAAAGAGGCAGCAGGAAGGCATTCCACTTGACGAACTTTTCATGAATGCATTTGAAATCCCTCTTGATTTACATCTTATCTGTGGAAAAAAAAAACCATAAGAGAGGTAGAGCTGGTGTTTAATATCTTCCAAATTGTCACATGATTATGCAGGCACAATTGAGACTTTTATGATTTCAGTGTCCTTTGGGTTTTATTTTTTGCCTCACTGTTCAACTTCCTGAGACCATCCTTGAGTCCATTTTGTTTGGCAAGCACATTATCAACTCTGAAGGGGAAATTTCCAAGAGACAGTCCGTGCTGCAGAATATCCAGTGAAAATTCGTGGAGTGGCTCGTGGAAGATCTTCAAAGTCTCAGTTTGCTAAGCTTGTGAGTCTCTGGAGCCATATAGTCCAGCCTTCACTAGCGTATGAAGTCACAGCCCTGTAGATAGATCTCCTCCTGGCTCCAGTGACCTCAACATCCTAGTGCTTGCGTGGGTGGCAGTTAGGTGGCCAGGCTCAGCAAAGACTGCTTGGCTTGCTGCAACCAGGGTGCGTACTTGGGTTTTGTTTAGGGTTAGCTTATTTGTTAGCTTTCCCTGTGAAGGATGAGCTGATTAGTAATTGAGCCCAGAAGGTCAATTCACTGTGCAGTTTTTTCTTGTATCTTTCTCCTCTCCCATGTTCAATTCATTAACAAATCTAATTTTCTTCTTCATTAACATAAGATTTAATGTTCTTGCCACCTTGATTATTCCCCCTGGCGTTTTGAATCAATATTTGAAAATTCCTTAAAAATTCCTTGGGAAAGAACTTCTGTTTAGTTGTTAATAGAAACTGAACTGCTTTTGTGCATTAAACAAGTTCAGTTCAAAGTTTTAGGACCTTGCATTTCTTATTTTGAACATAGATCTTTGTTGTTTTATTGAGATGTTTTATATACTTTAAAGCAATTTGTAATGAATATTTTCACATGCTATTAAATTTGTCTATATCTATTCTAATTTTTCTTGCTGTAATAAGATACTTTGAAATTTTGTGACTACTGCTATTGGATTTTGTATAATTTTTTTTTAATCCTGTAGTCAGGCTCTGATTTTATTCTAGTAGTGGTTTTGTACATTTGTTTAGGTTTTCTATTTAGAAAACTTACCATCTACAGATAATACAAATTCTGTCTTGTAGTGCGACTACTTTAATTTATTTTTCTTCACTTATAGCATTGGCAAGGATTGTTGGTGCATTGTAAATAGTGGTAGTCTCATTCTTGACTTTAAAGGGACTGCTTCTATGTTTTGTTATTGTATTTATAAGGAATTGAAAAATATACATACTATGTTTAGGCTTTAAAAACTAACAGTTATTTTTTGGAAAAAAAGATAATTTTGATGAACATCTTCTAAAACGTACTTAACTTTCAGTGTTTAATTAAGAGAGACTGGAATGTGGAAAGTGAACTAGTGACTTTGCATGGAATAAGTTTCATTTCATGGAATACAGCAAATACTTGCACAAAATGCTATTTCATACATCAGATCCATTTCTACACTTTAAACATTGCCCAAGGTCTCAACATACACACCTACTTCTTCTCTAATAATTGTAAAGTTTTTCAGTATCTTTACTCTCTTCTAGAACATTGGAGACTTTCATATACTTTAAACATTTATTTAAAAGCCCACTGCCCTATTATTGCTGACTTCAGAGAATTTCGTCAATTTTTAAAAATTATAAAATATGAATTCTATGTTTAGATTTCCAGTTAGAATGAAAAAGCTAACGAAGAGCACATCTCCTGAGTGCTCCAGTGATTTTTAGCATTTCTTAATATTTTGAATATATTAGTCCTCCTTCCTGAGCAGGCTCCTAACTGTTGTACTATTAAAGGTAATCTATGTTTTATTTTGTTTTAAATGTTATAAAGTTTTCCTTTTTTGATTTTAATCACTTAATTCATTCAGTTCTTTTTTTGTATATACTTTTTTGGGGGGTATAGGGTCTCACTATGCAGCTTGGACTCATAGTGATCCTCCTGTCTCAGCTTCCCCAGAGCTGTGGTTTCAGGTGTGTGCCACCATGCCCACTTTTGGTGGCTGGCATGGAAGCATGGCATGCTGTACCAGGGATGGAACCCATGTCCTTGCACTTTCCAGACAGGTACTTAGGCCACTGAGTTATCTCCCTGGCCTGTGAATATACATGTGTATATGAATTGAGGGAAAAATTATGATTTTATTTATTTTTCATATGTACACCAAGTTGTCCCTTTTACCCCATGGGTGATCTGCAGTGAAACCTATATTTTAAAGCAAATTTCATGTCTACATTAATTTGCCTACAGGCTCCTTTTATAATCTATTGCTCATTTTTTTAAATCACAAACTCAGATTATAATAAATCTTTATATTTATTTGGCCAAATTACTTCTTAATTCTTTTAATGTATTTAGTACAGGGTTTCACTAAGCTCAGACTCCTAGTGATCCTCCTGTCTCAGCCTCCCAAGCACTGGGATTACAGGCATGTGCCACCTCTCCCACTCTCATTGGCCTCCTCAGCACACCTGGGGCTGGCAAAGCAGGCTGGGGATTGAAACCCAGTCCCTGTGTCTCCCTTAGCAGGCATTTTAATTTGCTGAGCTTTCTGGCCAGCCCTTGATTTTTTTTTTTTTTATAATCTATATGAA
>PVKA01010389.1:0-44424 GCA_004027165.1 Ctenomys sociabilis
AAAAAAAAAAAAAAAAAAAAAAAAACCTGGGCTGGACACTCCCCAAGCTCTGTATACCAACCATAGCCTTATAGGTTGAAAACTGATTTGCAACAGACTTGTTGAGTTGTCCTGGAGTTAGATGGAAAACCCTTGTTGGAATTCATTGTTCCTGTGGAACTGATCCATGACCTGGCTTCGCACTGGAAGATGCATGCTGGGGCTTTATTGGTTACAAGGTGGTAATGTCAAAACTATACACAAAGCCGGGCGTGGTGGCGCATGCCTGTAATCCCAGCACTCAGGAGGCTGAGGCAGGAGGATTGTTGTGAGTTCGAGACCAGCCTGAGCTACAAAGTGAGCTTAAGGCCAGCCTGAACTGCATAGTGAGACCCTGTCTCAAAAAGACAAAAAAAAAAAAAAAAAAAAAACTACACACAAACCTGCAAACTTATGTCACCTATGCAGTGGTCTAGAAGCATGTTTCACTGGTCTGATCATTTGGCTTCTATCTTTACTTCTCCCCTAGGATTAAAGGGTGCTGTGCAACACATCAAGGCCTTGACTAACTCAGTGGGCCTTAAGTGACACCTGGACTGGTCTCCTAAATGAAGAAGTAAAACTAACGAGGCAGGCCACCCTCCAAAATTGAATGGCCACAGATAGCCTGACAGCACCTGAACACCCTGTGTACGTTCCTGATCCTTCCTGCTAATATCTCAGTGCTGCTCAAGACGTTAAATGTCAGATTTGTAATTGCCCGGACCTTCCTTACCCTAATTGGGGTACGATCTGTCTGGTGAAACATTTGTGGGTTGTATTCATGATAGCGGTTGATCTTACTATTTGGCCCACATATACTTACCTATTTCTTTGGCTCTGTGTTCTCCAGACCTAAAGCAAGGACGCCTGGCATCTATGAGGGCCTTTAAATTGACCTCTGTGGAGCATCTCCAGCTCCAGATCATAGCTGCAACTTTCTTCAGCCAGAGAGAGCTGGGCCTTCACCCCTCACCCTCTCACAGCAGTTAGGGTACCTCTTCAGAGGACAGAATGTTATAGACAGCTAAGTTAGGTAGAACTATTCTGGCAGTCAGGACTGGGCCCTCCAAGGAGTCAGTGCAGAGGGTGAAAACAAATTACAACTGCTGCTAGAGGTGCATCTATGGAAGGTCAGGCCTCAGGATAAAGAGCAATGACCGGGCCCACCTGCCTGCCTGCCCGCATCCCCAGGGGCTGAGGATTCTCCAATAGAGGAGAATTGGTATCCCTGGCCTCACTAAGGTCCAGTGAAGTCATATCAGCCACCCAGGACAGGACCTCCTGGCGCATCTCTTGCCCAAAGCGTCCTGTTCTTTCCAGGTACACTTGCTATGCGACCCACTGGAACGTTACCTGAGCAGCTATGCTTGTGATCTCACTGGCTGCTCATAACTTGGCTGCACATTTATTCACCTTGGGATATTGTCCCCACCCTGTGATTTTCCTCAATAAAACCTCCTTTGAGAAGGGGGCTCTCTGGCAACCCACACATGCCCCCTCTGGTCTCTCAGGAGCCATGGCTCCCAGTACGATTTCCCACTCTTAACCTCTGTCCTTCCTTAGAATTTATTCTTCAACCTCGGGGAACACGGACTCGGCATTCCTGACATCTAGCAAGTTAGGAGCTCTATTTCTTTCTCTGGTATCGTCCTAGATCAGCAGCACGCAGAGCCTTCTGGGCCAGGACCACGGGGGACCCAAAGACTCTCCTGAGAGAAGGCTTCCTGCAGCAGCTATCTTAGAAAATTCCCCTTCTACTCTGCTTGGATCCTGGCCTTTGTGGGAGTTGTTAAAGGCCGCTAACCAAGAAACAGGTGCTCTGCTTACCAAGTGGCACCTACCTTTCTATCAACCTTAGCCACAGCCCATCCTTTTCCTGCCGCTGCCCTTCCCTGAAGCGCTGTTCCGGCTCCCTTGTTTCTCCCTTCCATCTGCGCCCACCAAGAGGACAGCAAGGGTGGCTCTCTTCCTTCGCCAGCAGAGGGCGCTGCAGTAGTGGGGGCCAAACTTCCAGAATGAGGGTTGGGGCGGCCAAGGTGCTAGTCCCCTGGGATGTAGGAAATTGGATTCTGTTCCTGCTGGACAACAGAGGGGTGATGGATGGACTGATAGACAAACCCCACCCAGCAGGGGCCAGCTTTATCCACCCCTGCCTGCTGTGTGCACACAGAGTCCAAAGTACAAGGCTGAGCAGGCTTCTACTGCTCATTTGAAATGATGGGGCATCTTTGCAAATTCTAGTTGTGGACAGCACGACCATGCTGGAACTTTGTTCCCTCCTGCCCCACCCTGACTCAATGCCCTTGGCACCAGAGACTTACATTGTAAACAGCAAAGTCTGGCAAAACGTTTTCTCCACAGTCAGACAGGGCTGGACCCTCCAGGGAGTCAGTGCAGAGGATGAAAATGCATTACAATGGTGGCTGGAGGTGCATCGCGAAGGCCACGCCTCAGGATAAAGAGCAATGGCCAGGCCAGCCTCCCTTGACTACAACTGGTACCACCTAGTCCAATAAAGTCTGGATAGAGGTGAGGGATCAGGACCTCCTGACACAACTCTTCCTGAAAGGTGCCGTTCTTCCCATGTACACTTCTACATGACCTGCTTCCTCACGGATCAGCATCATCCTTATGATCTGATGGAACTTAGTTGTCATGTGCATTGTACCCACCTTGTGATTTTGCTCTATAAAACTTCCTCTGTGAAGTGGGGTCCACAGCAATAAGTAAATACGCTCTTGTTTATTTATTTTTGTATTTTAGGGAAGGGTCCACAGGATCTCACTACCAGATCCGACTCGTAGTGATCCGCCTGTTTACAGCCTCCCAAGACCTGGATTACAGGCAAGCACCACCATGCCCAGTCTCAATTGCCATCTCAGCACCCCTCTGGGGGCAGGGCCAGCACTGGAGGCCCAGGGATTGAACTCCCCGCCCTTGCCCTTTTAATTCTCTGAGCTATTTGGCAGGCCCTACAGCAGCCCACTCTTGGGACCCCTTCTGTTTCTTCAGGACGTGTCTCTCTCAATAAACATTTCATACTCTTTTTTTTTTTTTTTTTTTTTGTCTTTTTGAGACAGGGTCTCACTATGCAGTTCAGGCTGTCCTTAAGCTCACTTTGTAGCTCAGGCTGGTCTCGAACTCACAACAATCCTCCTGCCTCAGCCTCCCGAGTGCTGGGATTACAGGCGTGCGCCACCACGCCCGGCTCAACATTTCATACTCTTAAAATGCATTGTTCCTTAGAATTTGTTCTTTGATTTGGGGAACACAAACCTGGTGTATATGAGGAGTTGGGAGCTACATACTATTTCCCGTTATCACTGGACAGAAACTGAAGTCCAAGGTCTTGCCTCGGCCTGGCCTTGGACATTTGCTCTCCCTGGCACAGAATGGGAACCTGGGATGCCTGAGAAGGCCCCACCCCAGCTTGCTCCACATCCCAGTCATTCCCAAACAGTGTTCTGATTTGGAAATGGCCAAGATAACCCCCAAATGCTTGTAAACTCAGGCCATATCCCAGATCCAGCTGGCCACCTGAGCTGCCTCCTGTCCACCTTCCTGCCACCAGCTTGTGGCAGTGTCCTGGGCTGGGGGTGGCCAGCGAAGTGAGTGTCAGGGTGAGTCCTTTGAGGAAGCACTGAGCCTCGGGCCGCGTGCAGTGTTGGCTCTGGACAGTATGTGCTTCCTTGACATGCTAGGGTCACAGGCTGGGCCTGAGGGCCCCAACGGTGCACTCAGGACCTGGATGCACCCTTTAAAATAAGTGTGCAGGGAGATGGCTCAGTGGCATAAGCGCTTCCCTGGCAAGTGCGAGGGACTGAGTTCAAGTCCCGTTCTGCCAAAAAAATAAACTAAGTAGAGTAAGTGTGTAGATTTGCTGACTCCCATCAAAGAAAAAGAATTTGGGGGACCTGTCAGTATAAGAGGCATGGGAGGGATTTATTGGGGGGTGCTCCAGGAATTGATGCACGTGGTACAAGCCAGGCCCAGGGACAGTTAACTGCAGCTTCCAGCGTGGGTGATCCCGGATGTGCGTCCCCCGCTGTCTGCCAGATCACAGCGCAGACCGCCCACAGAGGTGTGAGGCAGAGATGCTTACTGGTAGACGAGCTGTCTCCACTGTAGCTGCTTTCTGGGCTGCCGGAAGGGCAATTTGCAGGTGAAAAGGGAATGAATGGGCAGACCTATTTGCAGCTGAAAAGGAGTGGCCCAGGTTTGCTCTTGCTTGCTCTTAATCTCCCTCTGTCTCGGTCTCTCTCTCTTTCTGTCTCACTTTGTTGAAACAGGGTCTCACTATGCAATCAGACTGGCCTCAAATTCACTACTTACCCTGGGCTGGCCTTGAACAACTGGCAATTCTTCTGCTTCAGCCTCCCAAGTGTGGTTTGTTGTTTTGGGAGAAGGAAAAAAATAAATACATAGGGCTTGTCTTCTCTTTAAACGTATAATTTTGGGGCTGGGGATGTAATTCAGTGGCTCAGTGCCTGCCTGGCAAGCTCAAGGTCCTGAGTTTGATTCCCAGTATAAAATAAAAGGAAGGTGGGTAATTTTAATGTCATTTCCTGGTCTCCTTTCTGTCTAGCCATCCCTGTCCTCAGACTTTGCTCCCTTGTTGTTAAGCAGTTATGGCTAGGTTGGCTAGGGGTAGGGTTGCAGAAGGCTGAAGTCTTGTCTTCAGGAACTCTTTCAGGCTGAGGTGGGGATTGTTCCTGCCCACCCAGGGACCAGGAGTCTCATCCTGACTGATGTAAAGGAGACCCAGGAATACCTGGTCCTCCCTTTTGAAGAAACACCATCATGACAGCCTGAAGGAGGCCACCCTAGACATTAGCCCACAGTGCCAATGAATCATTAGCTCCTGAGAGAGAGCAGCACCTTAAGGTCTAGGACAAGACTGCCTCTACCTGGTGCCCACCTGGATCTGGGACAGTCACAGCTTTCGAAAGCCTGGGTCAGGGCCCCAGTGGTTCTCACAGGGCCAGCCCCTTTCCTGAGCTGCTGCTGTCTCCCAGGATAAAGTCCACACCCCTGAGCATGGTATGTGAGTTCTTCCCGGGTGGCCTCTGGTGGCTTGTGTTTCCTGGAGTAACTGGTCACAGGGGTGTCCTGACTCAGAGGCCCTTCTCCCAGAGTCCTGGTCTGCTTCCTCCAGGTGCTAAAACACTCGCAGCGCAGCACAAGATGCTGGCTATCGGAAAGATGCTGGCTATCGGATATGGTGACCCACACGCTGTGAGTGGCTCATCACCTGTGTGACACAGCAGCTTATCACCTGTCACCTGGACAAGAGAGTAGTTATGCTTTCTCCTGGGGTATCCAGAGAGATAGGTCTCTAATGACCTTCCGTTCCCCCTGCAGGTTAACCACTCAGTAGAGACTGACTGAAGGTTTTTTGTTGTCATTTTTTTCTTTTTGCGGAACTGGGAATTGAACTCAGGCCCTTGCACTTGCTAGGGGAGCACTTATTCCACCGAGCCTATCTCCCTGGCCCCATGACTGAAGTAAAGAAAGAACTGGAAGCCAGGCGTGGTGGCACACGCCTGTAACCCCAGCACTTGGGAGGCTGAGGCAGGAGGATTGTTGTGAGTTTAAGACCAGCCTGAGCTACAAAGTGAGTTTAAGGCCAGCATGAACTGCATAGTGAGACCCTGTCTCAAAAAGACAAAGAAAAAAAAAAAACTCACTTTGTAGCTCAGGCTGGTCTTAAACTCACAACAATCCTCCTGCCTCAGCCTCCTGAGTGCTGGGATTACAGGCATACGCCACCACGCCCGGCAAAGTTTTTTTTTTTTTGACAGGGTCTCACTATGCAGCCCACATTCACAGTGATCCTCCTGCTTCCTGCCTCCCTAGGGCTGGGATTACAGGCACGCACCACCACGCCTGGACTCCATCACCGGCTCAGCACACCTGAAAGCGGCTGGCGCGGCAGGAGGAACCAGGAATTGAACCCTGGCCGCTGCGCTTACCTAAGCAAGCACTTAAGTCTGCTGAGCTATACCGCCGGCCCTACAAAGTGAGCTTAAGGCCAGCCTGAACTGCATAGTGAGGCCCTGTCTCAAAAAGAAAAGAAAAAAAAAAAAAAGAAAAGAAAGAACTGGAACATCTTACACCTGGCCGAGGTCCCATTTGAACTGAGGCCAGCCTTCCAGCGAGGAAGAGGGCCATCTGACTGGCACTTGCTTGCCCTGTCTCTGGCTCTGTGTCTGGGCATCCCTTGCCACTCGGTTCTCAGTCACAGCAGAACTTTAAGGGCACAGTTGAACATGGCGATGGGTACAGAGGCCCTCTCCAGAGGAACAGAAATCAATCAGCAGACGCAAGTCCAGTGCTGCTCAAGGAAACTGTTCTGTGTTCCATTCCCTCTCATTGCAGCATGTCTATAGAAGTTGTCACGCTGCTAAGACCAGGGGAAAATGTGTATGTTGCTGAACCTACCATCTGTCCACCCAGCTGTCCAGCGGCCTGTCCACACACACTGGTTCATGTGAGGCACTTCCCTCTCACCCTGCCAGCCTGGCTCCTGACGCGACAGTGGCGACCCCTCAGGACTGCGGGGTCTTCCGCCTCTTGCACTGCTTCCCTTCCATGAATGACCTAGAACCCAGGTCTTACCATGTTCAAGCCATGAAGAAATACTCCTGTTGGTGTTTTCTAGTTTTAGCCACATCTGTTTCTTTTTTTTTTTTTTGTCTTTTTGAGACAGGGTCTCGCTATGCAGTTCAGGCTGGCTTTAAGCTCACTTTGTAGCTCAGGCTGGTCTCGAACTCACAACAATCTTCCTGCCTCAGCCTCCCGAGTGCTGGGATTACAAGCATGCGCCACCACGCCCGGCCACATCTGTTTCTGAGATGTGACCTTGGTCACATACTCTGAGGACAGGTCCTCTCCCTGTTCCAATTTATGAGCCTGGGGCTCAGCTCCCTCACTCAGGGATGGGCAATGACCTACATGGACGGCCCGGCACTGGGCCCTGTGAAGAGCCAAAGCTTCTCTGATGTGGTTCTAATGTGGCCCAGCGCCTCCCTGAGCTCACTGTCCCCAACCTCATTTTCAGGACAGCCCCTGGAGATGGGATTCCCGGCTGAGTCACCAGTCACCAGGGCTGCGTTCACAGCAAGAGCTCCATTCTTGCAGCCTCTGGAGTTTCCCTGGCCCTCTACCAGGCAGATGCCCTGGTCCTGAGCCGGGGCTGGAGAAAAGACGCCAAGCACCTGCGGGCCTGCCCCACCGCTGGCGGGCCTGCTGCGGCAGCTACCTCCAGCCTCAGCGTGATTTAGAACTTTCTAAGAGCCACAGTCTCAAGTCTCCAATGCTTGCGATCCCGGCCACACATCGCCGCCTCAACGGCAAGAATCTAGGAAACACAGCTCCGCAGGCCGCACTATCCACCTTGACTCCGGGTACTGCCGGGTTGCAGAAGTGAGTGAGGGTCCTGGCCTCTGCCTTCCCAGGCCAGTCCCTGCCTGGCCCCGATCATCCCGGCCCGCTGCGCTGAAAGCTTGAGGAGGGAAGGAAGTGGCCGTCCCTACAGCTGGCATTCCTGCGCGATGACTTCACCTTCCCATTCCAGAACCTCCTCCCACAGGGCCCGAGGTCGCTCCCCCAGCGGGACCCGCCTCCATCTGGGGTCATCCACAGGATCTGCCAAGAGCCAGGGGCAGGGGAAAGGACCCAGTGAGCCTAAGGGAGCCGCGGCGGGGCACCTGGCCCCCGCAGACGCTGCGAACGCACTCTGTTCTTCCATTTACTAAAGAAGTCGTCACCATCCCTCCTGCTGTTGGTTCATTTCAGAGCAGGCCCAGCCATCAGGCCTAGAGGATAAGCTCGCCCTCTAGGGGCTCCGGGCCAAGCGAGGACATCCTCCAATACATAAGCCCAACTCGGACACCCAGAGGGTCGTTCCCGTGCGCAGAAGGGCTCAGGGCAGCACGGCGGCCTAAATACGAGAGCAGGGTTGGGGGGATGGGCCGGCCAATGGAAGGGGTGCCCCGTTCCTCAGATCCGCCTGCCACTTCATAGTCCCTCCTCCTCCACGTGTACACCCCCAAACCCTGGGTCGGTGTCCCCGTCCTCCCCAGGGCGCCCTCCCTGTAGGTCCCTCCCTCAGGTTCAGAGAGGGACAGGGCAGGTGCATTAAGTGGGGTTTTTGGGAGCCAGTTTTCCCCGGCTCCCGTGGGAACTTCCAGAGCAGCGCTCCGGGGACCCTGGACGCCCGCCAGTCCCCGCCCCCCGCCGCCGCGCTCGACCTCAGCGCTCCCGGCGCGGTTCCCGGAAACTCCTCGATTTCCCTGTGGCCTCCACTTTTGCAAGAAACCGAAACCCAAGCTCCGCCCCCTCGGCGCGGGCCCCAAGGCTGCGCGGCCCTAACTGGGCGATGGGACCCGCGCCCCGTCGCCGCATCGCAGGCCCCCGATCGACCGAGATCGGGACCGTGGGGCTCGGACCTCGGGGCTGCAGCTGCTAACGGCCCAGACCTACCGCGCCTTCCACGCACCTCGGGCTGCCGGGGCCGGCGGGGCCGGGTGCGCCGACCTTACGCGGCCTGGCATCGCGGCGCCCGGGCGGTGATGCGCCTGCAGTGCACCCGCCAAATAGGCGCGAGGAGGGGAGTGGGAGAAAGGGCCCATGGGACGGTGAAAGAGGCTGCTGCCCCTGCGCATCCTGTGCCGCGCATTTGATGGGACTGGGTACGGTGAGCACAGAGAGGTTTAGCAACGTGCCCGAGGTCACACAGCCTGTGGCTACAGCTAGCTGCACGCACAAGCCCCGGCGCGGCTAGAGGCTGAGGAGGAAGTGCCCGGGCCACCTGCGAGTGAGCCTCCGGCCGCAGCGGGCTCACGGCCGGGGCGGCCACCCGGGCGATCAGCTGGGCGATCGCGGCGCTGCCGCCCACCGCCCTTCCCTAGGAAGTCCGTCAGTCCGGAGCCGGCAGAGCGCCCCTCTCTCCCAGCGTCCCCGGATCCCGCCGGGAGGGCGCTGCGCGCTCCCAGCCCGCGCACCCGCCCCGAGCCTGCGGGCGGGCGGGCGAGAGCCGAGCGCTTTCCTCCCAACGCCGTGTTTATAAGAAACGAAAGTCCGCGCGGAGGCTGCGCCCACGCGCTCGCACGCCGGCCAGCGGGCTCCGCCTTCGCACTTCCGAGCCCGCAGCGGCCTCCCACTCCAAGCTCGGGATTTTAAATAGCAGTGCAACTTTTATTCTGCTGTGTCATACAGCATTTTTGCGAACGCCGCCTGGAGAGGGAAAGGGCTGGGCTGTTTCTTGTGCCCCGGGAAATCCCAGGGCCAAACCTGGAATAGACCCAGATCAGGAGCGTGGTTCTTATGTGTGGAGTGAATTAAAGATTTTCTTTCTACCCAAGTTTCTCGCCAGCAGGATGATAGTGCCTGGATTGTTTTTGAGACAGGGTCTCCAAATGTAATTTAGGTTGTTCTTTTTTTTTTTTTAAAGGCTGTTCTTGAACTCTGTATATCCCAAGCCAGCGATCTTTCTGCCTCAGCCTCCAGCGTCACCACACCCGGCTTGAACTCGGATTTTTTGTGTTCCGCACTAAACAGTTTGAAACTATCTGCCTCGCAGGTTTGCTGCGAACCGAGACGACAGCAGGAAGGGGCTTTGAGCATCTCTGAACCTGGGAAGCCCAGGGTTTTGCCACTGTGGGGGGGCGAACCTCCTGCACTCCTCTCCGGAAGGCTGATTTCTGAGAGCACTCCCAAGTCCACGCACTCTTCAAATGGCGAATGACCTGAGTACAGGTTACCAAGAAACGTCTATCAGAGAGAAGAACACATCCAAGGCCAGGGCCGCGGAGATGGCTCAGTAGAATGAGCGCAAGGGACTGAGTTCGATCCCTGGTTCCAGAAAGAAAGGAAAGAAAGAAAGAGAGAGAGAGATCCACTGGAAGAGAATTTACTTTAGTGGGGACTGCGAGGACCAAAGCGACAGTGTCAGACATCGGGTCCCTGGGGGAGGAGAGGGCCCGCAGGTGTAAATGCTGTGTTTACCCTCCAGTTTCTGAATCCAATCCCAAAAGTCACCCACATTGAGCCAATTGAATGGGGTGGGCGTCACCCTCGGGTAATCTCAGCTAAATCCAGGTGTCAAGGTGTGAGGACCCTGCTGTTTCCCACAGACAAAATGCAGATTTGTTCCTCCGCCCACCCCTCAGATGACAAAGGGTGAAAAGGCACACATATGAAAGAGAAAGATTTAGGAGTTCTGGGGCCAGGTAAGGGGCTTCTGGTGGGCAGCTTGGGGGTTCCTACCTTGCAGGAGCCTGCAGTTGTCTCCCAGCCTTAAACAGAAGCCGGAAATTGGGATGTGTGGAGAGGGACAGAGAGGGAGAGGAAGACTCGCCTCCCCCTCTGGAGGGGTAGACAGGGATGGGGAGAAGATGGAGGGAGCAGGGCCGGCGGTGGAGAATGAGAGGGTGTCCAAGAAGTGCCCCGAAAAGTTGGTACATTTCTGTTAACACATTTCATACCCTAATGTTTTCCTGTCAGTTTGGGAAGGATTTTGAAAGTATACTGGCAGGTCCAAAATAAATAAACAAATAAATAAAAATTACTATACATTTAGTTATAGGTCTAATTGGCTTCTATCTCTGATTCATCAACCCGGCAGTCTTCATTTTCCAAAATAGAATGGGAGCCCCTGTGAGGTAATAGCAAAAGAGTGGGCTTCCTGGACTGGGACCCAGGAAATAGTACAACATGGGGAAAACACCCGACTGGTCAGCACCCACATAGTTCAGGTTGTTTTTAAAGCAGAAGAGACTTCCTTGTTGTGATGATTTGGGTAATTAGAATCTCCTGTTTTTAGGAAAATGCGCTCTGATTTGGGGTCTCATTGCTTCGTAAATTTTCAGTTAATTATGTGCCATTTTAGCATGAGTGACTCCATTTTCGTTTGGTCTGTGGGACTCCTGCAGTCAACAGGACAGTGGGCACTGTGATCTTCACAAATAGAAGAAATGGGCAGAGATTAGCTCTAGTTTGTAGACCAGAGACAGAGACAGAGGCTCAGTAAGTTCTTAAATTATACAGCAAGTGGCAAAAGTACAAGAGACTGCAACGTGTGTGTTCTCTTCCATCCTCCTCTGAGGACAGGAGAGTCCTGTGGGGACAGAGCTGGGGGGCCACAGGGGCTGGGCTGAACAGGGGTTCAAAGGAGGAGGAGCCCAGCCCAGGGCTAAGCAGAAGGGAGGCGCCCAGGCCTGGGAGTGGGAGTTGGGTATGAGGTGCTTTGAGTGATGGGGAGAGTGCACACCTGCTGCAGAGACCAGGACCTCAACAAGAACGGAAAATGAGTGACTCGTGGGTCATGATGTGTGCCTTGGGGCAGCAGCTGGAGAGCCCCTGGAGGGGCCTTTGACCCTGGAGACCCTGACACAGCGCTAGAAAATTCAGAATGAGAGGAGGAAAAGAGAAAAAGGGGTGCACTGGGGAGCACAGAAGGCTGCTGGGTGGACTGATGTTCAGAGCCCCCAGAGCAGGGGGACAGGACAGCACAGAGGCTTTTCTCTGGCGAGTGTCACCGAGGAGGAGAAAGGCCTGGGATGTGAAGTCTCCAGTGACACTGAGGGACGCAAAGAGGGCTATGTAGGCCAAAAGGAGGCTCAGGACTTTAAGGAGGGTGCACAGTGTGTGTGCATGTGTGTGGTACTATGGACTGAACCCAGAGCCTTTGCATCAAACTATATCACCAGCCTTTTTGCTAATCTTTATTTTGAGACAGGCTAAATTGCCCAAGCTGGGCTTGAATTTGAGATTCTTATGCCTCAGCCTCCCAGAGTTGGGATTATAGGGGTGTTGCCACCACAAGGGATAAGCAGATTCTTACAGGTTTCAAAGTAAAATAAGAATCCTTGGGTGGAGGAGATGGCTCAGTGGAATAAGCACTTCCCTGGCAAGTGCAAGGGCCTGAGTTCAATTCCCCATTCCACAAAAAAAAAAAAAAAAAAAAGGAATCCTTAAAGGGGGAAAAATTAAAAAAAAAAAAACTTCCAAGATGTAAATGACAGTTTTATTGGTAAATCCTAACACTGGGGAATTTTTCCTAAGCCAAAAATGATTGATGTGTGCAAAGATGTAGCTAACATTGTTGTTCATATTGTGGAAAAAACGGAAATAACCTAACTGTCCTGCAATAGGGGACTAATTAGGTAAATTTTCATTTAGTCCTATAAAAGGAAATATGGACCCATTACAAATAAAATTGCACATGTATGTTTAACAGCTTACAGTCTCATTATATACACATTATACCATGAATTATCTGTGAACTAATATAAAATTTTTGTTTGAAGGCACTTTCAGTCCACGGCCATACCACCCCGAGCACGCCCGATCTTGTCTGAGAGCACTTTCATAATCTGTTGCCTCCACTGGGTTGCTGTTGTAAATTTCAATTTTTAAAAATTTATATATTTATTTACTGGTGTCAATTTCTTTTGGGCAGGCAGAACTGGGGACTGAACTCAGGACCTTACACTTGCCAGGGAAGCACTTATTCCACTGAGCCATCTCCCCGGCTCTTGGTGTCAATTTCTAAGGCTGATAAGGTTAAATATTTTTTCTCTCTTGCCTGGCATGGTGGTACATATCTCTAATCCCAGCACTCAGGAGGCTGAGGCAGGAGGATCACTATGAGTTTGAGAACAGCCTGGACTACATCAAGGCCAGCTTGAACTCTGAGCAAGACCCTGTCTGAACATTTTTCTCTCTCTTTCCTTTCATTCTAAATTTTCTCCAGCGGCTGTGTCAGGGCCTGTAGGGTCAGGGCATCTCTCCAGCTGCTGCCCAAAGAACACAGGTCATGACTCATGAGTCACCCATTTTCTGTTCTTGCTCAGGTCCTGATCCCTGCAGCAGATGTGCACTCTCACTTGTCACTTAAAGCACCCCCAAACCCATCTCTCACTCGCGGGCTCAGCGCCTCCCATTCTGCCTAGTCCTGGGCTGGGCTCCTTCCTCAAAGGCTGTCCCCCATCTCCTTGCCCCATTTTCTGGGAACCAGACTTGGCATCAGCTACAACACCTCAGTCTGGGAGCACCAGAACCGATGGACCCCCCACACACACAAACACCCCGCTCTGTGGCAGAGCAGCAGGGAGCCTGGACAGGTTGGCGTGCCTGCGCCTATTTACAAGCTGTGCAACTGGTGCTGCCCCGAGACAGCTGGGCGAGGATGACACACCTGAAGATTTATCTTTGAGTCACCAGCTTTGGGGAAGTGAAGGAAGGATGGAGTCTGAAAGACCAGTCGATGCAAAATGCACCCCGCTGGACCGTGGGTGAGGTGTAGAACTTAACAGGAGTCAAGTTCCTGCTCTGATTAAGGGATGTGGACCTGCAACTCTTTGGCTAGACCCATGACTGTGGCCAGCCCTGAGCAATTCCTCCACGTTGCCCATGACCTCCCGGTTCCAGCTTTGGGGACCCAGAGGACCACCAATATGCCATTGGAGGAGTGCCAGTGCAAGGCCCAGAGAGGGTGTGCAGTGGGCTGAGGCAGGGGCCACCGCAGCTTCCCGGAACTCAGGGATGCAAGGGGAGGGTGTCACCTTGAGCTCCCGGGGCAGGGGCCGGCGAGCCTGAAAACCACAGGATCTAGTGCCTACGTGGAATGCGGAGCTTACCAATATCACCTTTTTACATTCGCCAGCCAATAAGGTCGGGCAGCCCAGGAAAAGGAGATCGAGTCCTGTCACCGAGCCCTCAGCTGCCAGATTAGTATTTCCTCTCCCGCAGCAGCCCCGCAGGCAGGGTACGTTTTCTGGCTCCTAACTTCTCGGGAGCAGGTGAGTGAAGGGGGCGAGGCAGAAGCACCATGAGGGCGGAAACCCTGCCTTCTGGGCACCTGTTGGCAAGCGTGGGGAGCAGGCTGGCTTTCAAGGTGGCAGGTGCCCAGGGAGGCTCTCCCTGCGCCTGGGAGCCCGCTGGATGCGGAGGTGGGCCGAGGGCGCTCGGCTCTCCAGGACGGCCTCTGCAGGGCGGGCCGAGCCGGGCGAAGCGGGCGGGGAGGAGCCGCCGCCCTGTACTTCCCCTTCCCCGCTTAGCTCTACAACAGCCTGATTTCCCCGAAATGACGGGGCGGCGCCGGCCAATGGGCGCGCGCGCGGCGGGGGCGGGGCGGCCGGCTGGGGGAATCCCGCGGGTGCCTAGACCGCGCCTCGGCGCAGCGGCCGGGCAGAGCGCGCACTGCTTCGTCGGGGCCGGACCGCCCCCGGCAGACCGGCCGCGCCGAGGCCCCCGTGCCCGCCGTCTTCTGCCCGCGCCGCGCGCCAGCACTGCAGCCCAGCGCCGCCGGGACCCGGGCGCAGCCCGCGGATCGCCCTCGCTGCAGAGGTGAGCGCGCCTGCGCTGCGGGGAGCCGCGGCGTCGGACAAAAGGCGCGCGGGGCGCCAGGAAGTGGGGGCCGAGCCCGGCGGGAGTCGCCGCGCGCGGGCTGCGCTCGGCGGCCGGGCCGCTAGGTGGCCGGGGAGGGCGGGGAGCGCATAGTTGCGCTCGGCGGCCGGGCCCCTGGGTGGCCGGGTGCGCCCTTCGCGCGCGTCCGCGGCGCACGCTCTGCGCTCTGGGGGCGCCCAGGTTTCTGCGCCGGCTTTCGCAGTCCCATCCTGGCCCCCAGGCCCTTCAGATTTCAGTCTCCGTATGCTCGCTGCCCAGGGTGGCTGGAGGAGCACTTGGAGACGCCACAGGTGTTTCTTGGGCCATTTCCCTCGAGGAACGGAGACCAGGCCTTTCCGGAAGGGATTGTGTCCCGGCCTCAGGGTTACGGGCATTCTGGCTCTACGGATGGGGGGTGGCGTAGGTGGGGGAGGTGTCCAGGATATAGGGTGACCACTGGCCCGTTAGGCAACGCGCATAGCTAGCGGCAACAACTCAAGTCATAGCAGTTTCTTCTCAGAAACCAGCAAAAAAGCCTCTTCGTCATCAAAGGATTTGAATTTTTAGAGAACAGTTTTGGTATTAAGGTATCTGCGTTTTTGTGTCTTGTCCCGCACATGAATCCTGAGGCAGTCACTTGCATGCCTGTGCCTTCCTGCCAGTGGCTGGGAGGGGAGAGAAGGGGCAGGTGTTTCACCAAGCTGCTCTCCCAGGATTTCCTTTTTTTTTCCTTTTGAGATGTAGTCTTGCTATGTGGTTCAGGCTGGCTTTGAATTCGCTGTGTAGCCCAGGCTGGCCGCGAATTTGTGGCAGTCTTTCTGCCCAGCCTCCTGAGTGCTGGGATTACAGGCGTGGGCAACCATGCTCGGCTCTCCGGGATTTGGAGGACCGTTTTATTGCAGTGCAGCTCTCTTCCTGGTGATTGTTAGGACCAGGTACCTAGCTGGAGGTGGGGGGAGGGTAACTAAGGAACCTTGGGTGGCACCGGGTAATGCCCAGGGACTGCTCAACACTCTCCAAACGGGAGCCTTCTGTCTTCTCTTTACAGCCAACATGCCCATCACTCGGATGCGCATGAGACCCTGGCTAGAGATGCAGATTAATTCCAACCAAATCCCAGGGCTGATCTGGATTAATAAAGTGAGTGTAACTCTTGGGGTTTTCTGCTACCCTTCTAACCCAAGCTCTACAAGGGAGACAATGAGGCAGACAGGGACGCTTCCATGGGTCTTGCGTGCAAGGACCAGACTTGTGCCTGCTTGCCTGGTGGCTCCTTCCTCTTTCCCATTTCAATATGTAGAAAGGACACCCACCTAAGGCTCTTAAGCATTTCCAGCTGCAAGAGTCTCAAAACAGCTTTAAAGCTTAGGTTGTCTCCCTTGAAGGAGACTTGTTCCTCATGGGTGTGGCTGAGTAGGACAGAGGCAGGCTCAGGAATTAATTTTGCACCAGTTGCTCTGGTTGCAGAAACTTATATCCCTGGTGTACTTGGGCCACATAGAGCCTGTAGAGTTGCTAGGAATGACAGTAATAGTCATAGCTAACAGTTACTGTGTCTGGCACCTGGCTCAGTGTGTCCCCTCTTTGTATCATTGTTTCCTCATAGTAGTCCTGCTTTTTGTTTCTGAGAGAAAATTGGGGGTCCAGGAGATATAGTACCAGGGTCACACAGATAGTAGTGTACAAAGCTGGCCCAAGATGCCCTCCAAGGTGTGACCAGGACTCCTGTGTCAGAGCTGGTAGTCCCAGGTGTTCTGTTCTTCCACGTTGGTGCTGACAAGCCAGAGAGTCCAGACCAGGGGTCTAGGGAGGCTGCCCTATGTGGTCCCAGCACATCTGTCAGGCTGACAGGGCTGGGCCAAGCTGATGCTATCACATTTTGTCAGTATGGGGGCCCCTCCTGAGAGCTCTAGAGTGGCCTGTTTAAACCACTCTCAAGACAGGTCGACCCATGACAGATGGCAGGGTAAAAAGAGGAAGTCGGCCTTTTCCCAGAGTTTAGGGGCTGGGCATGTGCCACTACAGAGCCTGTGTGTGGTCTCAGCTGACCAGCCTATGTGTGTCCTTCAGGAGGAAATGATCTTCCAGATCCCATGGAAGCACGCAGCAAAGCATGGCTGGGACATCAACAAGGATGCCTGTCTCTTCCGCAGCTGGGCCATTCATACAGGTGTGACCTTGGGACTGCAGTTGTGGGTGGGGGAGGGGGGATGGGAATGTGGGCAGACAGGGGGTACTGCTATTACACAGAAGCTCTGGGAGCCTTAGAGTGCAGAGTGACTGGGGAGGTGCGGGAAGACTAAACCCATCATTTCAATTCAGATAGTCAGTGGCTACATTAAAGTTCTCCCTGGAGAGAAGCAGATGTGAGCCAGGACCCTGCAAGAGATCCAGATCTTCCTTTTTCCAAACATTGACCATGGTTCTTGGCCCAGGGTCCTGGTTGGTAGACTCCTTTTTGTGTGAGTGTATGTGTGATGGGAATCAAACTCAGGACCTTGTGCTTGCCTAGCAGATGCTCATGCCACTGAGCTATCTCCTCAGTAGACTCCTTTTATCCCTGAGAGATGGGACTCTTGACCCAACTTGGGACAGTCAGCCACCTATTAGCAGGTGTTCCTTACCTCCCATTCTGCCCAATCTGAGTTTGAGAATACCAGAGAAGCCTTGGTCTCTGACCACTGGCTGCTGGTGGTACAATCAGAGGGACAACTTGCTCCAGGAGATAGCATACTTGGGGGTTAGGAGCACTCTTAGAACCAAAAGTTGGGCCCTTCACTGAGCCTTCTGGGTGTTTAAGCCAACCCTGGATGATTGAGGAGCCCCAAGGCCAAGGGCTTGCACAGTAGCCCAGGAATACCTGCTGGTTTCACCAGTCTGAGTGTCTAGGGTACTTGGCCTTCTGCCTCCCAAGCCAAGGGCAACTGATGATGCACGGCCCTCACTCTTGCTCTCCAGGCCGATACAAAGCAGGGGAAAAGGAGCCAGATCCCAAGACGTGGAAGGCCAACTTTCGCTGTGCAATGAACTCCCTGCCAGACATTGAGGAGGTGAAGGACCAGAGCAGGAACAAGGGCAGCTCTGCTGTGCGGGTGTACCGGATGCTCCCGCCTCTCACCAAGAACCAGAGGAAAGGTAGCCAAGGGTTCTGGGTCCTCTGGAAGCCCTCAGGAGGGAGGGAGGAAGCATTCCTCTTGCTGGCTCGCCTCTGCCAAAGCTGACAGCAGCCTGTCTGTCCCGTAGAGAGAAAGTCCAAGTCCAGCCGCGACACTAAGAGCAAGGCCAAGAGGAAGGTGAGTGTGAGCACTGGGAGCCAAACCTTTGGTCCCTTGGAGCGAGGGGAGCAGTGGAATGGTGCTGCAGTAGGCCTGAGCTGTTTCTGCCTTTGCAGTCATGTGGGGACTCCAGCCCTGACACCTTCTCTGATGGACTAAGCAGCTGCACCCTGCCCGATGACCATAGCAGCTACACAGCTCACGGGTACCTGGGGAAGGACCTGGACAGGGAGCAGACCCTTACTCTAGGTGAGAGCACTGGGTCTGGTGGGGGCAGGGAATCTCGTAGACTACCAAAACACAGAGCCTTGACCTTCCATTTCTGCTGTCCTCCAGCACTGTCACCATGTGCCATCAGTAGCACTCTCCCGGACTGGCACCTACCAATGGATATCATGCCCGATAGCACTAGTGATCTGTACAACTTCCAAGTGTCGCCCATGCCTTCCACCTCTGAAGGTTTGTGCTGCTAAGGCCTGGCCTCCCAGAAGGGGCCTCCTATGGGAGAAAAGATGTTCAGGCTTGGGGCCGGGGAGATGGCTCAGTGGAATAAGCACTTCCCTGGCAAGTGCAAGGGCCTGAGTTTAATCCCCAGTTCTGTCAATAAATAAATAAAATAGAAAAAATTTTCAGCCCCACAGCTGAGCTCATTGAGTGAGACATTGCCCAGCCCAGACCTGTGGGGATGGCGCAAGCCCTTGGGCACCAGGAGGGCAGTCTGGGGTAGGCTGCAGTGCTGTGGAGGGGAAACAGGGAGAGGGAAGGGGTCAAAGGTTGCTAGTTCTGCTGAATCCTCTGCAGCAGGCTGGTGAGGGTGAGCAAGAAGTGAAGGGCTGAGAAGAGGCGCGGCTTCATGATGTTGGGGTGGTGGCAAGTCCTGTTTGAGGATCTCAGTGGCAGGCACATGCCCATAGGGAGGCTGGTATGTGCAGACAGGTGTGGCCAACTGCCCGCCAACCTTTCTGCTCTTCATTCACAGCTGCAACAGATGAGGATGAGGAAGGGAAGATACCTGAGGACATTATGAAGGTGAGTAAATCCCCGTCCTTCCTGGGCACTCTGCAATGGCTGTTTCTCAAAGGAACCAATGAAAGCCTCTGAGTCGGTGTGGACAGCTGGGGTCATTGTCTGGCTCCAGGAGTCTTGCTGCCCTCTGGGCTGATAGGAAGGATAGTAGGGAGTGGAGGGCCCCCGTCCCAGCATGCCCATTTAGTTTGGAACAAGCAGGTCAGGGTTTGTCAGTCCCTGGGATCTGTAATACGATGGCTTATGTTTTTTTTTAAAGGTCAAATGATCTCCCAGTTTTTTTTTTTTCTTATGTTTTTAAAGTGATTACAAAAAAGATTTTGAGGTTTTACCAGGACTTCTCTAGCAGCACAGAAAATTAAGATGTAGGCGTAGTTATTTTTTTCCTTTTCTTTTTTTTTTGCAGAACCAGGAATTGAACTCAAGCCCTTGTGCTTGCCAGGGAAGTGTTTATTCCACTAAGCCACCTCCCCAGCCCTGATGCAGGCATAGTTATGATTGGTTGTCCTTTCTTTTTTGGTACTGGAGATCAACCTTGTGCTTCCCAGGCAGGCACTTTCTTGTTTTTTCTTGTTCCACTAGCCTTGCTTTAAGCTGCATTCCTGCCCACTGTGTCCTTCTGCAGCTGAGGGAAGCCTGGAGATTCTGGGTTTGGGATGAGGTAGCAGGAGCAGAGATTACCTGAGGGGCAGAGCTATAGAGCATTTCTCCTCCCAGCACCCAAGGGTGTGATCGTGATTGGACAGTACAGGCAGCAGGGCAAGTTGGCAATGGAAGGCAGCTGACAGCTTGCCCCCCTCCCTCCAGCTCCTGGAGCAGTCGGAGTGGCAGCCCACGAATGTGGATGGGAAGGGGTACCTCCTCAACGAGCCCGGAGTCCAGCCTACATCATCAGTCCATGGAGACTTCAGCTGCAAGGAGGAGCCAGAAATTGACAGTCCTGGGGGTAAGAAGCCCCTAGAACTTGTAGCTTTTTTGCCCTCTTTTGTTTTGCCATGCAGGGGATTGAATGCAGTGCCTTTGCACAGAACTACCTGCCCAGTCTTTTTGTTGTTGCTGGCTTAGTCTGCCCTGGGGGCAGGGCTGGCATAGCATGTGGCGCCTGAGGATCACACTTCCTCCTTCCTCCTCTCGCTTGCCTAAGCAGGCGCCTTAGACTGCTAAGCTCTCTTACAGGCCCTGCCCACTCTTTCTGTTTTCAAATTTTGAGACAGATTTTCAGCTATTATGTTGCCTGGGTAGGGTCTGAACCTGTAGTCCTGCCTCAGCCTCCCAGAGTGCTGGGAGAATAGGCATTTGCCTTTATGCCCTCCTCCTTAGCAGCTCCTAGAGAAAGGAGGAGTCCTCGTGGGGAAGGTGACACATGGGGGTAGGGCCAGCCAGGTGTCCTGCCGCTGTTGATGGGCACAGACATCCTGGGGATAGCTGCTGCTCTGATGGGTCCTAAGGATGAATGGTGTTTGCTGCCAAAGTGTAGGCGGCTCGGCCATATTGGGAGCATTGAGGGATAGAGCTATGGAGAGGTGCCGTGGGGAAGCTCTCTCACCCCCACGCCCCTCCTCACACAGCTTTGCTCCCCCCTGCCAGGTGACATCGGGCTGAGCCTGCACCCCGTCTTCACCGATCTGAAGAACATGGACCCCGGTTGGCTGGACAATATGCTGACCCCTGTCAGGCTGCCCTCCATCCAACCCATACCTTGTGCACCATAGCTGGGCCCCAGCCCTTCACTCCTAGGCAAGCAGGACCTGGTGTCATGGTGGCTGTGTGCAGAGAAGCTGTGCCCCTGTGGCCCCTGAGCGTGGCAAATCAAGACCCCTCTGCGAACAAGAACAGCACCTTCCCCCTTGGTCGGTGGCTATGCAGGACCTGCAGGCTGGGGCCTGGGCTTGTCCTATGGGGTGAAGCTGATTGAGTCTCTTGGGAAGAGAGCAGAGGTTCTGAGATGGTGACTCCGATGGAGACTGTGACAGGAGTGGCCTCTTACTGGAGAGGGTCTCACGGTCCTGAGCTGGCCCCCAGGAAATAGATCGGTGACCTCAGAAGAGCACAGCGCCAAGCCCAGGCTGTCTCCACCTAAGAGACAATTGCACTAAATGAGTCTTGGTCCCAAAGACCCACCTCCCTTCCCAGCTGAGCCCCGAGGACTGTTCCAAAGCCAGTGAAATGTGAAGGAAGAAGGGACCTGATGTGGTGGCACCCTGCAGCCCCAGAGCAGCCCTGCTCCCTGTTCCCTGCTCCGGCTGAGGGCTTGGGAACAAACACGGCACTTTCTTGTGGACCTTGCCACATTTCTCATCAGAGGTGTACACTAACGTTTGCCCCCAGCTCTTGGCCTTTGTGTTTATTTATGTAGTGCCCTGCCCAGTGCTCACCACCCTGCCCAGGCCCTGGAGCTGCCAGGGAGGGGTGCGTGAGCATCTTCGTGTGACAGAATTGGAAATGCCATCAAACCCACCAAGTTCTCTGTGTGACCAAATATGGACATGTGTGTAAATATGTACATTTATCTTTTTATAAGAAGTGCCTTGTTTATAAGGGGCGTGGCCTTTTATTTACGAGGAAATTATAGTTGGTTTTACCTTCTATGGAAGCTGGTGGACTCGTTCCTGGCGCTGCCTGCACCTGCACTTGGGGTGCGCACTGACACGCGTCTGTTGTCCTTTCAGTTATGGTCAGAGAAGACGGCTGGAGGAGGGGACCCTTGTGCCGCAGAGATGTGCTCATATAACCAGAGTTTGCTTGTCCTTGACTTTAGCTCCATAGCTAGGAGTTGACTGTGGGCCTAGGGGCCTGGAGTACAGGTTTCGAGGAACCTTCCCTGGACTGTGTGTCCTGAATATGTAGGTACCACTTCAAAAAGTTAACAACTGGTAGGGTGCAGTCGCACAATAGGGAGGCACAGGAATCAGCCAGGAGTGGTCCCTGAGGCTGTGGTGCTGACAGTGTGGTGGCCCCGTGCCAACTGAGCATTGGTGGATGGAAGACATGAGATGGGCTTAGGGCTATTATTTACTTGCCAGCTGTAAAATTTATCACTGAAAAGCCAGTAATAATGGTCTTAAGTGCTAGATACAGAGAGCCCATCCTTGCCTTTATCTATGTCTGGGAGGTTTATAATATAATCCCACAGATAAATTCTTGTCACCCCATCAAGTTAATTCCAATCTACCACTTCTGGCGCAACTCACAGTAAGAATAGAGACTAATGTGCTACAATTATGGGGAGCCAAGGAATCCTAAGTCCGTCCATGGTGATGGCTGTCCAGAACAAAGGCCTTGACCCAAGGCCAAACCTGTGTTTGTTCTTTTTATTTGTGTATTTATTTTTTTGGCAGAACCAGGGATTGAACTCAGGCCCTTGCACTTGCTAGGGAAGCGCTTGATTCCACTGAGCCATCTGTGGAATTGAACCACTGAGCCTGGCCCCCAAACCTGTATTTTATTTGGTCATGAAGGAGTGGCTTGAGGATGAATGACCAAGAATGGCAGGAAGTAGGTGAGTGCTGTGAGCTGGGCTAGGTAGGAGGCCTGCATTTGCCTCTGTGCAGGGAAGGATATGCAGAAGTGATTTACATTATACTACTGAGATAGTATCTAATATTTTGGGGTCCAGTGCTTCAGCTTTGATGTATCATCTTTCAAGCCCCAGGAAGTCATAGCCTCTAGAGGCTCCATCCCAGCTGACAGCAGCGTGGAGCATTGGCTTTTCCTTCTGTCTCCAGCCTCTGTCTCAACCCGGCTCATTAAAGGGCAGCAGGTGTGGGTTGTCAGGGAAACACGTATACAGTCTTAAAAGACTACCACCAGCGCCTTGGCTAGACTGATAAGCATTGCTCAAAGCCAACTGAAGGGATAAGAAGTCCTTATCTGTACCTAACTGCCTGGAAATAGGGGGAGGCACAGCCAAGGCGGAGGGAGACTTAAGGGCGAGTCGTCCAGGTGGTCCTCCACAGGAATACCAGCCCTGCTGTGTTCTCAGGCATATCTCCAAGCAGGCATGCGTCAGGATGAGGGACCTTGCATGAAGGAGATTTTTTTGCTTTTTTTTTAAAAACTCGGATAATGCACAGAATCACTCTTATCAGCATACTTGATCAGTATCTGAGAACCATAGGGAATTAGTATATAACAGGCCCTCTTAGAAGAAGGCCTACGGGGCCAGGGAGATGGCTTAGTAGCGTAAGTGCTTGCCTACACAAGCGCCTGAGTTCAATCCCTAGTTCTGGAAAAAAAAAAAAAAAGGCCCAAGTGACAGAATAAGTGAAGGTCCAGGGACTGGGCTTTGCCATCTTCCTGGTCTGTGGCATGAATGGCACCCAGTGAGCAGTAGGGAGGGTGGCTGGTGTCAGCACTTAGAACGGTTGTGACGGTGAAAGTTGCCCAGGGACATCAACGCTCTGGGGATGCATTTCCCACGTTCTCCCAGACATCCCTGGGGCTGACCTCAGTGGGACCAGTGCTCTGGAAGTGGAGTGGTCCCTTAGTAGGAAAGGGAGGCTGATGGAGGAAAGAAAAACCAGAAGATGGGTAGAAGTTGGTGTGATGCTCTGCTAAACTTTTGGAGTGGACTTAGCACCTTTACATTGGTGTTGACACAAATCCCCAACACAAGCCTGTCCATCATAAGGTCCACTTGGGTTTTTCAAGAGTAGCCTCCCCTTGGGGCAGGGTGATGGACACACGGTAGCCTTCTCTAGCTCCTCCAGCCCTTGTTATGAACTAGATCATGGAGGTCAGCTTCCTACGGCCTCTACCTAGGGATATGTAGTAGGTGCTGGCTAGGGTGATGGTGTGAAACTGCAGTAATGGAGAGAAGGGATGCGGCCCCCAAGAGTAGGGTCCACTTCTGATTATTCTTCACCTTCAACCTGATCCCTGAGGGAGGGTAGATGTGGGGTGAAGTCCCAGGCAGCAATGGAAACCTTCCAAGTTTATTTTTTTGGCAGAACCGGGGATTGAACTCAGGCCCTTGCACTCACCAGGCAAGTGCTTATTCTGCTGAACTATCTCCCCGACCCCTTCCAAACTGTAATAAGCAAAGTTCATCACATGTGTATTACCAGAACACAAGGAACTATGCTGATTGGTTTGCAACCTCCAGAGCCAAGACAGGAAACTTGATGTGTAACTCTCAGTTCCAACCCCTTGGAATGTCCAGAGAAGGACCCCAAAACTGCCCACAACTGCAAGGCAGCTAGGTTCCAGGGAGGGTGTCCAGAAGAGCGTGGCTTTTTAGTCCAAGTACTTGCAGTGGGAGCTCTTGCTTGAAGAAACTAGGAGGTCACTGAAGGATGAGCTTCATGGGGATCGCAGTGATATCATGGTCACTAATGACTGCTTTCTAATGGGGTATGCTACCATAGGGGGCTCAGATGCAGCAGCTGGACCCAGGCACGCCCATCATGAGCAAACCACGCTGAAAGCATTCTCATCAGCCGTACAAGTTTCCTTATTTTTGTTCTAAGGGTGACATTTTTTTTTTTTTTTTTTTTTTCGGAACCAGGGATTGAACCTGATCAGGCCCTTGAGTTTGCCAGGCAATTGCTTATTCTACTGAGCTGTCTCCCTGGCCCTGGATTAGTTTATGTATTTAGATACTTGCAATAGCATGAAAGTTAGAGGCTAAGCCAGGCGTGGTGGCGCATGCCTGTAAATCCAGCACTCAGGAGGCTGAGGCAGGAGGACTGTTGTGAGTCTGAGACCAGCCTGAGCTACAAAGTGAGCTTAAGGCCAGCCTGAGTGAGACCCTGTCTCAAAAAGACAAAAGAAAACAAAGAGGCTAATATGAAAATCATCTTTTCCCACAAAGTAAGCTCAAGGCAGCCTGAATTGCATAATAAAACCTGTCTCAAAAAGACCAAAAAAATGTGGGCCAGGAAGATAGCAGCATAAGCGCCTGCCTGGCAAGTGCAAGGTCTCAAGTTTGATCCATGGTACCACCAAAAAAGAAAAAAAAGAAAGAAAGAAAAAAAAAATCATTCCTGTATCAGATTTTTTTTTTTTTTTGTAATGGGGATTGAGCTCAGGACCTTGCCCTCGGCAGGCACCAGGTGCTTATGCTGCTGAGCTGTCTCCCCAGCCCCAGTGTATCAGCTCCCAGCATCTCTCCATGCACCTGTCTATAGCATTGTAACCACCCTGCCTCCGAAGACAAGAGCGTGCTCCCCATCTCACAGCTTCTCGTGGGGTCTGCCAGGGCCCTGCTGAAACCCTGGGAAAAGCCGTGAGCTTGGTTGGAGGTGGAGTCCTTTTGTCTGGGAGTGAGGCCACCTGGCCATGGAGCTGGGCCATGCCCAAGCTGTCATTCTCTGGGGCCGCATTGTTGGCACAAGTCCAATATCCCATTCTTGTATGGAGGAGGAGAGTGTGGCCAGGACAGGAGGGCAGGAGCCCCTCCAGGTAGGCGTGTGGGTGCATCCAACAAAGAGCTTTTGTCATGCTGTCCCGCTTCATCCCTTCTCCTTCTCTGTCTTTTTCTTCTCCTCCTCCTCTCTTCCTTTTCCTCTTCCCATTCCCCTTCCCTTTCTGCTCCTCTTCTTCCTCCTTCTTCTCTTCATTTTTCTGAGGTGGGGTTTTGCTATGCCAGTTCAGACTGGCCTTGAATTAACTCTTTTTTTTTTTTTCTTTGTTTCTTTCTCTTGTTTTTTTTTTTTTTTTTTTTTTTTTTTTTTTTTTTTTTTTTTTTTTTTTTTTTTTTTTTTTTTTTTTTTTTTTTTTTTTTGGTGGAACCAGGGATTGAAATCAGGCCCTTGTGTTTGCCAGGGAAGAGCTTATTCCACTGAGCCATCTCCTTGGCCCCCCCACCTTTTTTTTCTTTTGGCAGAACTAGGGATTGAACTCAAGCCCTTGCGTTTGCCCGGTAAGCACTTATTCTACTGTAACTCACTTTGTAACCCAGGCTGTTCTTGACCTTCCAACAGTCACCCTCCTGTCTCAGCCACCTGAGTGCTAGGAGTGTAGGCGTGTGCCACCATACGTGGCCTATAATGCTATTTCCTTTTTTTTTTTTTTTTTTTTGCAGAACCAGAGATTGAACTCAGGCCCTTGCTCTAGTCAGGGAAGCGCTTATTCCACTGAGCCATCTCCCCAGCCCCTGTAGTGCTATTTCTTAACTTGAGCATCACTCACTTGCCATATGGAAGATGCCTGTGCTGAACTGAATTTTTTGTTTGTTTGTTTTTGAGACAGGGTCTCACTATGCAGTCTAGGCTGGTCTTGCGCTCACTTTTGCAGCCCCTAGGCTTGTCTGGAACTACCAGAGATCCTCCTGGCTCTGCCTCCTGAGTACTGGGATTACAGGTGTGTGGCCACCGCGCCCAGTTCTGGGCCGCATGGTGGGCACTCGCATCAGTGGCTCCGATGGCACGGCACGTGGGGCTGGGGATGGGATTTGGATTCTTGCGCTTGCTTGCCAAGTAGGTGCTGATGCCTCTGAGCTAGCTCTCAGGATTTCAACTGGGGAGACACTGGAGTCTGTGGGCCAGGACACAGGGAATGAGGGCTGGGGGACAGGCAGACATCCTGCCTGCCTTCCTTGCTCCAACAAATGACACCCACAAACTTGGAGAGAACTGGAACAGACCTCAGCTCTGCTTGGAGGATGAAACTGACCTGGATTGTGCACTTGGTGCCAGGGACTATGCGAAGCCTCCTTTGGGCACCATCGTGCTGACACTGTTCCCCAACCCCATCCCTGTTCAGGAGCAGAAAACCGGTGCCCAGAGCTTGCCCATGACAGATGCTCAGCAAAGCAGCATGGAGCTGGATTCCAATCTTCACCTGTCCATGCCTACAAAACAGGTTGTTTCTTCGGCACCAGTGTGCTTACGAAGGAGGAAACAGAACCTGGGGAAGAGTCTTGGGAGGGCTAGCGAGGGACAGGCCACTAGACCTGTGTCAAGAGAGAATCTTGGGAGTAGCAAAAGCTCCCCTTGTGCCTCCCTGCCCCCGTGTCCCCGCCCCCTCCCGATTCAGGACAATATGGCTCTGTTGCCATAGCCGCAGGGCCCGCAGGGATGCAGTTTGGCTCAGACCTTTAGAGAAGGATTCCCCACCTCTACAGGAGGCCCCCACCTCTACAGGAGGCCCCCACCTCTACAGGAGGCCCCCACCTCTACAGGAGGCCACCTGCGTGTCTGGAGGCTGGGGCCGGCCGGGCTGTGACCACACATGCTTCTAACTTGGCCTCAGTACTGGGAGCAGCTTAGCCACACTGGCAGGCTCCTCCAGGCCTCCACAGCCAGCCCGGAGCTCTGTGTGGCCCAATCCTGAGCGACTGTCCTACACCCTCTCGGTTCCTAACCTCCTCTTAACAACCACGTGCTCAGGGGAGGTCTAACCCTGCTACCACTTTACCCTCACACTGTCAAATTCCCAAATCTGCCCAGAGTGGAGGCAGGAATAGCAAGGTGTTACACCGCAGTGAAAAATACTGAGCTGTAACTTTTGCCTACGGAGGAGAGACCAGGATCTGGGCTCAGGGCAGGGGTATGGCGTGGGAGGGAAAGCATATGCCAGGCTTCTCTGGGAAGGCTGCCTGCGTGGGTCAGGGGAGTTCTGTGGACATGGAGCTGGTGTTTGAGTTCTGGGTTCTGTGGGGTGGGGTCATTAGGCCAGAACAGTTACTGCTTTTCTAAAACAATGAGCAAGGTCACATGTTGGCCGCAGCAGGACAATTGTGGCTATGGGTGGGAATACCTATCCAGCCTGTGGGAGGTGGAGGAGTGGCTGCTGAGGATCCTGGGCTCCTTCCAAGGGCTTTTGCTGGGCTTGGTGGTGAGAACTGCTTGCTAACAAGCAAGGAGGAGGGGACCAGGGTAGTCAGGGGAAGGTGAGCGCCTGGCATTCCCAAGGAATATGATGGAGACAGAGGGGGTTTGGAGAGTCCAACTATCGAAGAGTGGGACTCTTTTTTTTTTTTTTGGCAGAACTGGGGTTTGAACTCAGGCCTTTGCACTTGCCAGGGAAAAGTGGGACATTCTGCTGACTGTCCTTGTTACCCTTCTATCAGAAAGTGGCAAACAGCCAGTATTCTGGGCCAGGAGACCCAGAGTTTAGGCGTCCTGTCCCAGGTCACTCAAGAAAACCCCAGTTTTGGCCTCTGGCCATTGTAAGGCGGGGGCAGTGAGACGCCATGGCCCTCCCTTATCTGACCTCAGGTGACCCTCAGGTGACCCTTAAAGGTAAGCCCGCCTCAGCTGGTGCCAGTACCCCTAGTCAGCCACCCGCTGGCCGCATGGTGTGGGGTAATCCAATCCCCACTGGCCGCGTGGTGTGGGGCAATCCAATCTTTCAAATCAGACTGCTGGCTGCCCAGAGGCGAGTGGCTCCTCTTCCCCATCCTCAGCCCAGGGTGGTGCTGGAGAGCCTCTCCCACTGGCCAGCAGTACCCTGCCCTCAGCACCTGTTCACCTGCTCTGCAGAAAGCGAGCACACCGACTCAGGGAACAAGCCAGCCCAGGCCTGGGTGCATTGTAGGCCCTGGCAGGAGAGCTCTGGGTAAAAGGAGCCATGCTCACCCAGCAGGCAAGGTCAGTTGCCAGAGGAAGGGCCACTGCATTCATGACATGCAGCATGACAGCCCTTGTCTTGCAGCAGGACTGAAGACGCATGGCTGAGTCATCACTGGTTTTCTTTTATTAAAAACACACAGGCAAAAAGAACATAGCTTACTTGTACATAGAAGAAGAAATACAAAGAAGGAAATAAAGGCATTTATTAAAACCACTTGCAATACACCACCTGGAAGTGACTGGGCTGTTAAATCTTTAGAGGGAGCCTTCCACCATCCTGTGGGAGCTCTGTGCTCTGCAGACACGGCTTGGCTCCTCTGCTGGGTGTGCTGGAGCAAAGCCTGTGCTTTCTTGCACTAGCGTGGGGTCCCTCCTCAGCCCCCAGGTCTTTCTGTTATCTAGGAGTCCAAAGAGTTGCCACAGAAGGGATCTACAGTAGATCAGAGTGTACACAAGGCCTTGGAGATGGGGTGACCAGCTGTCTCAGTTTGTTCTGAATGAGTCTCCCAGGATTTGAACTTCTACTGCTCCATGTGGGAAAGTCCTAGGCAAGCCAGGACCAACTGGCGACCAAACTTGTGGACCAGAGGCCCAGTCCAGCTCTTCCTGCTCTGCTCTGCTGACAGGACCTCTGGCTGGGGTCCTGGATCCAGGTCCTTGCTAATACTTGGGGGCAGAGACTTGGTGAGGGCCTCCTTTTCTTGGAAAACCCTCCGATCCCAGCCCAAAGAACTACATAGTGCAGGAAGAGGACAGGTTGTCATTACTTGCAAAAAGAAGCCCTGGATGCACAGGAGAGGCTGCAGTATGTGATGGCCCCCTCTGACCCTGCAGCTGCCCTCAGATTGCATGACTGAGACCCCAGGCTGGGCTCTGGTTCCAACCTCTGGTCAGCACAGGGTGTCTGGGCAGGAAGGGTTCCATTCTTGGCACCCACACCAGGGCATATCCAGCCTCACCTTCCCCCACCTGTAGGGAGCTCCTGGGAACTTCTTGTCCACTTCCCTACATCCCAGACTAGGAGCAGAGGATGGGGCAAGAGCTACTGAGCTAAAGGAGGGAGGGTTGGGCTGGCAAGATAGCTCAGTGGTCTAAAGTGCCTGCTTAGACAAGCTTAGGCAGGCACAGTGACCATGGTGGTTGATCCCCAGCACCTCAGGGCAGGGCTGAGTCAAAAAATAGATGATAGATAGATGATAGATAGATGATAGATAGATAGATAGATAGATAGATAGATAGATAGATAGATAGAAGATAGAGGATCTGGCAGAAAGGACCTTGCTGCCAGTGGTGGGCACATTATGACTGGTCTAGCCCAAACCACTCTCTATGTCTGAGGACAGGACCCTTGGAAAACCTACAAGTTAGGTCAGGTGTGGTGGTACGCAGAGGAATGGTTCACGGTGGAATAAAGGTGTCCATGTGCCAGTGTGTGGCAATTGGGAGAAGTAGCATTGCTCGAAGAGGGACACAGAGAAATTGTCCTAGAACTACTTGCGGGACCCAGTGTAATCACTGGGGAATGTAATCACAGCCCTTAAATGGGGAAGATGGAGGCAGAAGAGGGGAAACCTGAGACACTGCATTCTGTGAAAGTGCTGACCAGCAATCGCTGGATTTGAAGACAGAGAAAGGCAGGAAACACAGAGCTGCATAACCCTGAACTGGCGTGGATGCGGATTTCTCACAAGAGCCTCCGGAAATGGACACATCCCTGCTGACACCTTGACTTTAGCCCAGTGAGACTTTTTTGGATTTCTAGCCCTCAAAAAACACATCACTAATAAGTAAATAAAATAAAACACATCACAAAAAAAAAAAATAGTAATACACACACACACATGCACACACACAGGGTGTTGGAATCTTGGTGGAGATTCTTGAGAGGTATTGTTACTAAGCAACAATATTCTGACAGGATGGAGGATCACAGTGTCCTGTCGGACAACAAAGGTACTATAGACTCATCAAAAATCTTGCCTAGCCAGGCGTGGTGGCGCAGGCCTGTAATCTCAGCACTCGGGAGGCTGAGGCAGGAGGATTGTGTGAGTTCGAGACCAGCCTGAGCTACAAAGTGAGCTTAAGGCCAACCTGAACTGCATAGTGAGACCGTGTCTCGAAAAGACAAAAAAAAAAAATCTTGTCTGGGGGTGCTGGAGAGATGGCTCAGGGCAGTCAGCCATCAGTGCTTCCCTGGCAAGCACAAAGGCCTGAGTTCAATCCCTAGTTCTGCAAAAAAAATAAAATCTTGCGTGGGGACTGGGGAGGTAGCTCTGCGGTCTAAGCACCTGCCTGGCAAGTGCAAGGACCAGGTTCTATCCAGTGTTGCATGCTCTGCTGGCCCCAGAACCCTGAGTACGCCATTCTGGACCTCAAGCCAGGTGTCATGGTACACACCTGTAATCCCAGGGCCGGGGAGGCTGAGGCAGGTAGATCACTGTGAGCCCAAACTGCATATGAGACCCTATACCAAATAAATAAATAAAAATATTGTCCATAAGCAGGAGGTGCAGCCTGGCCAGGAGAGGAGGGGCCTGTGGGCCACAGCCACTGCCTTGAAGTCCACACAGGATGCCGGACTGAGCCTCTCCACGGCCCGCAGGATATCCTCCTGCCCCCAAGAACAGAGCTCTGCATTTTTTAAAAAAGGAAATTTTGTTTTGTATTTAGGACAGGGCCTACAGGGTCTCACTACTAGACTGGACTCACAGTGACCCGCCTGTTCACAGCCTCACGAGCACTGGGATTACAGGTGCACCCCACCACGCCCAGTCTCAGTTATAGTCTCAGCCCGCCCTGAGGCTGGGGCCAGCATGGCAGCCCCACTTTCATCCGCTGAGTGATTTGGCCAGCCTAGGAAAGTGTTTCCTAGAGTTTCATGTTAAAAACAGTCTTTCCTTCTCAGAGAATACTCACAATTTTATATGGAAAAAGTTTGAGCCAAGCATGATGGTTCGTGTCTGTAATCCCGGCACTCAAGAGACTGAAGCAGAAGGACTGCCATGAGTTCAAGGCCAATCTGGGCCACATAGTGAACTCAAGGCCAGCCTACACTACATAGTCTGTCTAGAAAAACAACTTTAGGGATGGGAAGATAGCTCAGCAACATAAGTGCCTGTCTGTCAAGCACAAGATTCTGAGTTTGTTTGTTTCTCTTGGTGGAACCAAGGATTGAACTCAGGCCCTTGCCCTTGCCAGTGGAGCACTTATTCCAGTAGAGTGCTTATTCCACTGAGCCATCTCCCTGGCCCCAAGGTTCTGAGTTTGATCCCTGGTACTGAAGGAAAAAAAAAAAAACTGGCTGGTAGAAGCTCAGTGGCTTAAGTGTCTTCCAACAAGTGCAAAGTTCTGAGTTTGATCCCCCCCCCCCCACACACACACAAGCCTGTAATCCAAGCACATAGGAAGCTGAGGCAGAAAGGCTACCTCAAATTTCAGGCCAGCTTGGGACACCTAGTTAGTTCCTAATGAGCCAGTCTGAGCTACACAGTAAAACTCTGTCTCAAAAAGACAAAAACAAAAGCAACCAAATCAAAAAAACATATTACAGTGATCTATAATTCCTTTTATAATCAGAAAAGAATTATAGCTGTATAAATGAGAAGTGTTGGGGCTCCCGACCTGGGCTTGAGGCGTCCCTGGCCTGAGGAGCCCCGCCAGCATGGTCCTGGCTCTGCACAGCACGGGCTCTGGCCTTGGCCTTCCTCGTGGTCCAGGAGACTCACAACTCCCTGGCCTCGACCGGAGGCCCAGATGCTGTCTTGATCTGTGCAGCTTGTTGAATAGGGCTTGCCCAGACTGCTCCTAGAAAGGAGGGCAGGCCCCTGAGGCTGCTGACCCCCACTCCGGGCCTGCTCACCCTAGACACGCCCCGAGGGCCTGGCAGCGGCCTTCCCCAGCAACCAGTACAAGTCCACACTCCAGGGGCCCTGCCCTTCCTTGAAGAACAAAGCCTGGTCCGGAGGAGTCCGTCCACTGCCCTGCCCTGCCCTGCCCCCTGCTTCCCCCTAACTTCTGTATAACAATAGCTCCGTTTACTGACTCTTCAGGTTGCACCAGGAAAGGGCTCACTGTGAGTCCAGAGGCCCTAAAGGACGGCAGCAGTAGAGCCTCCTGTGCCTCTGAGAGATAGACTTTCTCCCAGTTAGGATAATGGAGACTCCAGGAGGCCACCCGTGGCCTCACAGTGGGTTTGTGGCATGTGAAGTCCAGTGTAGTTTCCCCACAGAGATGTCTATCCCAGCACAGGAAGGGTGTGTTCTGAACACCAGAAGGCACCCAGTGCCATCTGACAGTGGAAGTGTTTACCTCCATGACTGTAACCAGGACTTAGTATTCAATCAGCCAGTCTTCCCAGAGTGTCTGCGACAGGCCTGCTCCGTTCAGCGCTGTATTCCAGCACCGAGCAACTTCTGGCACACAGTATGCAGTCATTAATTGACACGAATGGCTGTCCATTCAAATGAGAAAATAACAAAGCAAATGGCACTAAACACCTGCCACCCTCCAGCTGCCTTGAGGGAGCCCCAAATTGTGGAGGGGTTTTACACCACAGCAGTACCTGTATAAAGGCCCCAGGTACACTAAAGAAAGGCCGGGGCAGCAAGCCTGAGCCTTCCCGCAGCGCCAGAAGCCACACCACCTGCCAAAGGAAGCATGGAAGACTCGCTCCTCTGTTCTCATCCAAGCCTCTGCCTGTCCAGATGACATCCAGATCCTTCTGGGGCCTCTCCAGACTGGATGGATGACTGGAATGGCGAGGTGCTGAAGGTGACGAGCTGCAGGCCAGCTGTGCTTAGCTGGGAGAGGAGACTTGAGAGCCCTGTTGGCCCCTTGCCAGGATGCCTGTATGTGCAACAAGGGCCAGCAGGCAGCAGCCCTGGGCACCCCTGAGGAAGCTGGCTCCTGCTGGTAGAGCTGTCCAGTGGGGTCCAGCCCCTCCAAAGAAGTGGGGGGCAGGGGGCAGGCTGTCTGGGGTCCTAGTGAGCCCCTTTTTCAACAGTGTATGTTAACTATCATGTAAAGCCTGGGCCAGATCTGGGAAATACAGAAAAACCATTCTCTGTGCTCTCAGAGAATGCCAGTCCCTAAGGCAAAGAGAGCATCAGGAGGCTCATGCTGTAGCCTCGGGCTCCTCCTTGCTCTCATCCTGCAGGCTCCCCCTTGGCCCACTGCTGAGGGCACCAGGCAGTGGCAGAGAATCAACAAATCTGGGATCTGGGAAGAGGGAATCCTGAGGGTGCTCAGGTGAGTTGGCACTACTGGGGGCCCGCTGGGGCTGCCCAGGGCCACACGTACAAGTAGCCTGAAGCCCAGACAGATCTTGGCCATGGTTTCTGCCAGTCCTTTCTTCCCCCTCACTACTGGTCTTCTGCAAAAAGGTCAAAGGAGTCCTCCAGTCCCTCATCCACGGTGGTACTTCCCTCTGCTTTGCGTGACACCTGTGGTGTGGCCAGCCGTGGCGATGTCCAGGAGAGGTACAGCACTGGGACAGACTCTGTGGGTTATGGTCCTCTCCCAGCACTGTTCCTGGCATGCAGAGATTCATATGCACGGTTTTTCTGCTGACATACAATACTTTTACAGAAAATTATGTAAAACATACATGCAGTTTAACAAATAATAGCAAGTAAATATCTATATAACCGCCAGCCAGGCCAAGAGGTTGAACAGTGCTGGCACCCCCAAATCCCATGTGCCCCTATGAATCACATGACTGCAGTGACACTTTGTTTCATTTTGTTTTTTTTCTTTTTGGTACCAAGGATCAAACTCAGGACCTTGCGCTTGCCAAGCAGGCACTTATGCAGCTGAGCTCTCTCCCCAGCCCCTACAGTGACACTTGGGATCATTTCTGTGCTGTTTATAGTTTGGCCTGCCTGCATATGTGGTTTATAATACAGTCCAGTTTTGTCAGCCGCTAAACTTTTTTTTCAGCTGTTAAACTTTTTATGAATGAACTGTACACCTTTAAAAATGAAAACCCAAGCACTCGGGAGGCTGAGGCAGGAGGACTGTTGTGAGTTCGAGACCAGCCTGAGCTACAAAGTGAGCTTAAGGCCAGCCTGAATTGCATAGTGAGACCCTGCCTCAAAAAGACAAAAAAAAGAATAAAAATGAAAATCCAGAGGCCGGGAAGACAGCTCAGTAGAATAAGTGCTTCCCTGGCAAGTGCAAGGGCCTGAGCTCAGTCCTTGGTTCTGAAAAAAAAAAAAAAAAAAAAAAAAAAAAAAAAAAAAAAAAAATCCAGATAACTCAGAGCTTTTGCATTGAGCTACATCTCTAGCCCATTTGTGTTTGAGACAGGGTCTTGCTAACTTCCTCAAGTGCCCAGAGTAGACTTGAACTGCCTCAGTTTCCCAGAGAGATGTGATTATAGGTATGTGTCATCATGCCTGGACTCCATCTATTCTTTTGCTCTTCATTATTATAGTATTATTACAAGTTGCTGTAGTTCTTTTGTTTTTCCTGGGTCTCACTGTGCAGCTCGGACTCATAGTGATCCTCCTGTTTTCAGCCTCCCCAGTGCTAGGATTATGGATGTGCATCACCATGCCTGGTCTCAGTGGCCAGCTCAGCATACCTGGGGGGCAGGGCCAGCGCTGCATGTGGTGCTGAGGATTGAACCCTGGTCCCTGTGCTTGCCTAAGCAGGTGCTTAGTCCACTGAGCTATCTTGCTAGCCCTCACATGGTTCATTTGTATTGTCTGCTGTTGATAGACCCTGGTTGCTTGCTGGTATTATGTGAATTCCCTGGTGCACATGGGGGAGGGGCTGTGAAAGGACTTCAGTGTTTTCATGTTTACCAGCTCATTTGTATAATTTTTATGCTGAAAACACAAACTGCTATAACTCTCAGCACTGTTTAGGAGAGGAGTTGAGGCTGCTTGCCCTGATGGTTGGACCTCTCCACCTTCGTACCCCAGGATGGTGGTCCTTGTAGCCCAGGCAGTCCTGTTCTCTCTTAGCACCTCGGGCTGGGGCACTCCAGAGTAGCAGTCTACACGGGCCTGCCGCATCTGTGATGCAGTGGGGTGGGGGTGGGAGGAAGTCAAGAAAGAGGAAGTGGAAATCAAATATGAGGGCTGCGATGAAATCTGGTTCATAAACTTGAGTTTCAACAACATGCTTTGCTGTGACAGAGAAACATGAAAGCTGCTAGTGGAAGATGCCCGGGGGACGCCAAAACCATCACTGGCCTGGGTAACACAGCAGTAGGTTGTCAGGCATATGCCACTCCATGTGATCATGTCTACGAAATGGGATTCACTGGTTGGGCAAGAGTTAAAAAATTTGTGTAGAAGGGCCTGGCACAAAGAAGGTTTGGGAGGAACAAAATTGAGCACATGATAACTAATGTGGAGCCTGAGGCTGACACCTGGGCATGAGGGTGGGGATTCCACTGGCAAGCGGGGACCAAAGGATCAGGCAGGTGGACTAACCCCACCCCCTTGTCCGCCTTTGTCCAGCGTGCTCTCTCTATCTGTGGGGCTCCAAGGGCTGTGATTTCTGACAGCGGAGCTGGACCTCTGCACATGAAGAAACACTGCCTTTGGGAAACCACATTGGCAGGCGGCTGCAGTGGCGGCCAATGGGCAGTGAAGCTTGTTGCTAAGGTCACTGCAAACCTTATTTGGTGGCATGGGGTTGACCCTGCCTTCACCTCTAAGAACCCTGGGAAACGCCAACCACAGATGTAAAATGCGAACGTCTCAAAACCACAAGTGCATTTCCTCTGAGAAGAGATTTGGCTCTTCTCTCCAGCTTGCCTCTCTCTCTCTGGCTTGGATGCCTTCTGGCCAGGGCTCACAACCTCAAGAGAAGAATCTGGGCGGGCAGGATGTGGAGAGGGCAGGGGCTGCTGCGCAGTGCCTCCAGGGCCAGGGGGCGGTCCTTGCGCTGGCACCAGCCAGCCCGGGCTGGGCCTCCCCCACTCACGGGCAGGGCCTGTTCTTGGCCCCACTTCCTGCGGCCTTGGGAAGCTGGCTGGTGTGAGGAAGAGCAAAGCCGGCAGGGAGGAAGTGGGCCTGCCTGGCTCTCACCATCTGCATTGGCCACAGGGCTCTGGTGCACTGACAGTTCAAACGGTTGGCGGTTTCGGTTTGTCACCTCCCTTTGGTACATCTTTTTGCTTAACAATAAATAAGCACAATTGTTGTCCCACCTGAGACAAATGTGGGAGGAAAGCTGCACTTCTGGATTTCCAAAATGATGCTCCTGTCTGTCCAGGGGCTATGCTCACATTCATCACCTCATTGGCTTTTGCAACCCAGGCTAAGTGACAGTAATCAACAATGACTAAGCCCTCACCACACAGAAGAACATGAAGGGATGGGAAATAGCTCAGTGACTTAGGTGCCTGCCTGGCAAGCCCAAGGTCCTGAGCTCAATTCCCGGGATCCAAAAAATAAAAAATAAAAAAGAACATGGATCTATCTGCAGAAGTCAGTGTGACTGTGCCCATCTTGCAGGAGAGAGGAGCAAGACAAAGCTTCAGTCACCGACTCATGCTGTCACATTGTCACAACCATGGCACACACACAGGAAAGATGAAGAAGTGAGCCTGACAAGATGACAGGTGCATGGCCCAAAAGCCAAGGTTGCCCCCAGCCCACCTAGTCCAAGGCTATCCTCCAGCACCTTCATCTGCTCCCTCTCTACCAATTGCTGTCAAAGCCTGGGCACCCCACCCCAGCCTGAACAACACAGAACCTAACAAGACTCTGTCTTAAAAGGTACTACAGCTGTATGAAGATCCTGGGTTCAATATCTAGTACTGGAAAAATAATCACCAACACCCAATCTTAGGAGTGGGGAGATAGCTCAGTGGCATAAGCGTCTGCCTGGCAAGTGCAAGCTCCTGAGTTCAATCCGTGGTACAAAAAAAAAGAGACCCAACCTCAGGGTTGGGGAAATAGTTTTGTGGTCTAAGTGCCTGCCTGGCAGGCATCAGGACCAGGTTCGACCTCTAGTACTGCATGCCATGCCAGCTCTGGAACCCTAGGTGTGCTGTGCCGGCCACTGAAACCAGGCATGGCAGCACATGCCTATAATCCCAGTACTGGGGAGGCCAAGAAAGGAGGATCACTACGAGTTCAAGCTATGGAGCAAAACCTTGTACAAAAGGGGGGGGCGGTCGGGGAGATGGCTCAGTGCAATAAGCACTTCCCTGGCAAACACAAGGGCCCGAGTTCAATCCCAGTTCCACCAAAAAAAAAAAAAAAAAAAAGAAATACCCAACCTCAGCTTCTTTCCTCCTGACTCTGGTCAAGGTGGCCTTTCTTTTTTTAATTTTTTTTTTTTTTGTGTGTGTTTTGCAGAACTGGGGATTGAACTCAGGCCCTTGCACTTGCCAGGGAAGCACTTATTCTACTGAGCCATCTTCCGGGCCCCACATCTCTTTTCTTGGTGGTGTGGGAGACTCGCATTCCTGCCTATCTGGAAGAGGCTATGTGAAGCCCATCTGTGCAGGTAAAGGGATCCAGGATGGAACAGGAAGGGTGGATCACAGGAGACCACCAGCTTCCTGGCTAGGCCCATAGCATGGCCTGCACACACTGGGGTAGCCAAAGCACCCCCTGGGCAACAGTGGCCGGCACCCTTAGGAAAGCTGCAGGGAGAGCCTGTGTGGGGCCTGGACATCGAGCTTCTCAGCCCTTGCTCTCTCTCACTGGACAGATTTTTGTGTGTGTATTTATTGCATGCCAGAAGGTATTCCAGGTCCTGGGGACACACAGCAAACAACACAGACCTGGGCTGGGCCTCCCAGTTTAGTTTGTTGAGGGAGGCAAATATTAGGCAAATAATCCCACAGCTGTCTGACAAGTGCAGGGCCATGAGCACAGCTTTAGGGGTCTTAACCTGAGCAGCGCATGGGGTTGGGGGTGAGGACAGTGAAAAGAGGATGGGATTAGGTGGCCTTGGCAGGTGCAGTGGCTCTCAACTCCCGTGCGCTCCTCGTCTGTATTCTAGTCCCTTCGGAAAATGTTTCCATGTAGTTACCCTAAAGCAGTACCTCTGCTGGCAGCTGCTGTTGTCAGTTGTGCTGTGTGTGTGTGTGTGTGTGTGTGCACGCCCACACACATGTATATGTGTGTGTTGGGTGGAGCTAGAGAAGGGAGCCCAGAATTTTTGATCTTTGATCCTCAGTTAAACTCGAACTGTTTCAGAAAGTGCCGCCCTCCCTCGGAAGGCTCTGGTGTACGAGTGGGAGCCCTCCTGAGGCCTGGGGGTTAAGGCAATGGGCCTGAGAGGGCCTGACTTCCTTAGAACCTGGGCTCCTAGAGTACAGCTCAGAAGAGTTTTCGACATGAGCATCAAATTAGTTGTTCCTAATTTTCCTGGAAAGGAAATGTTTCCAGGGCCAACAGGGAGCCAGCCGGGCTCACAGCACTGTGGCAGCTGCAAACCCCTTCCAGCACTGCTGCCCTCGCCCGGAGTGCCTCCTCGTTCTCTAGGGACTCTCCCTGTGGAAAGGGAAGCCCAGCACCAGCAGCGGAGGCGAGAGGCCGTGATTTCCAGTTTCATTTTCCACTTTCAGTTTAGAGGCCCCTCTGTTCCCACTCCCTGGCAAGCCACGAATGCAGAGGAGCCAAAGGGGCAGGAAGAGGTGTGTGAGGTCAGCATGCTACTCCTTGGGGTTCTGGAGGGTGGGTCCTGGCAGAACATGCTGTGGGGAAGGCTGTGAGGCACAGAGCCTTGGCTCTGCAGATGCAGGTCATGGTTTGGGGCTCTTTGGGGATTCTGATAAGGTCTGTGCACTGCACTGTGGTTGTCTAGGCAGCCGCAGCTCACAGGTGGCATGGCTAACCCGCACTCCCTCTAAAGGACACTTTCCAGGACAAGGCCCAGCTGACCCCCGCCTAGCCTCGCATAGTCTCCTCCCCTTCTCTGGAGTGCTGGTTGCCCAGGTTATGCTATGCACACAGCTTCTCTTCACATTCCAAAATTTCCCTTTAAACTGCTAATTTAGGGGCTGGGGAGATAACACAGTAGAATAAGTGCTTGCCTGGCAAGCACAAGGGCCTAAATTTAATCCCTGGTTCTGCAAAAAAAAAAAAAAAAAAAAAAAAAAAAAAAAAAAAAATTCTATTAAAGCCCAGGTTCAGGCTTCGCCCTGTCCAGGGTTCCATTTGTTTTCAGTTTATGGCCTAAGGACTGAGGACTGTTTCTGCACTGCACGTGGGGGTTGCGTGTGTGAGCTGGGTCAGGCCTGCACTGCACCCTTCCCCTGGTTTGATCCTGGAGGGAGCAGGTGAACAGGTCTCCAATCAGCCTGGCAGATGTAGGCCTTGGCTAATCTCTAGGGCAAATTTGTTTTCCAGTGTTTCTAGTATCAGTTTTTGATCAATCATTAATCAAAGTTGCAATAAAAAGATAATCTTCTCAAGACTCAGTTGTAAAGGTCCTGGCCTTAAGTAAACCCTTCTGGGGACACCTCAGAGCCAAGAGACAAGGGCTGTGTCTGGCTGGGTTTGGGCAAAGGAAGGCACTGTGGATCTTAATCAGCAAGCAGGAGCATGAGGTTCAGCCAAGTGACCGTGACCTCTTTCTTCACCTCTAGCAGTGCAGCTCGTGACACCCTGGCTCCCGACCACGTGGCAAGGGTGGGGAAGAAGGCTGTGGATGGTGCAACTGTGGGGCCTGGGGAACCTCTGTGGGGTGTGCCGGCTTCAGTGTGGCCCTGGGGCCAGGCCTATGGCAGCAGAGGCACGAGGCACGATGCCCCTGGGGCCCACAGAACCTTCAGGTAGAGGGACCTCAGATGCTGGCTGCCTGGTCTACCCCTGCTGACCTGTTGGTGTTGCAGGCAGCTAAGTTAGACAGAAACATAGGCAGGCGGAGGGGCTGGGCCCTCAAAGGAGCCAGGATACCTGAGGACAGGACACTTGGCAACTGCAGGAGACAGACACCTCCAGCTGAGGGCCAGACCTCAACACAAAAGATGAAAGCAACACACCCACATACTTCCCCCAAGGACAAACAACAGTTATTGATATTCTAAATAGGTAGTAATCATCTTGCAAAGGCCAGGAAGAGCCACTGGCCCACCAGCTCCAGGAAAAGCCCGTTCTGTTTCATGCCCCCTTGCTGTTTGACTGGCTTCCCCTTTTGATCAATATTACCTGAGCAATGGTGCTCATGATCTTTTATTTTTATTTTTGCGAAACAGGGGATTGAACTCAGGCCCTTGCCCTTGCCAGGCAAGTGCTTTTTCTACTGAGCCATCTCCCCAGTCCCTCACCTTTTTTTTTTTTAGCAGAGTAAATTTATTATAGAATTTAAGCATAAAGTTGTCCTTAAGAACAAGCCTTTATAGGGCTGGGAAAATAGCTCAGTAGAATAAATACTTGCCTGGCAAGTGCAGGGTCCTGAGCTCAATCCCTGGTACCACAAAAAAGAGTAAGCCTTTATGTATCACACAGATAAGAATCAATGTTCTACTTTTATCTTTATCAACTGATTAAGATTCACTCTGAAAATTTAAAATTTGTTTTTCAGCCAGAGCCAAGGAGAGAAAAAAACAGTATTCTTTCTTTTTCTTTTATAATTATTCTACTCCCTTTTCTCTCCTAAAATGGAAATAGAATCAATAAAAATGTGCTCATAATCGTATCAGTTGACCATAGTTATGTCCCACCTCATGTCCACCTTGCATGTCCCATTTTCCCTCACCTTGGACCCACCTCATAAAAATCTCTAGACAAGGCGGGGGAGTCAGCAACCCATTTGGGACCCCTTTTATCTCTCTCTCAGACAGAAGCTTTCTTTCCCCAATAAATATATTCTGTTCTTGTCTTCTGTTCATTGTCCCTAGAATTCATTCTTTGATTCTAGAGAACAGGAACTTGTCCCAGACATCTAGCAGGTTGCGAGTTTTTTCCCCTGTATCATTGGTACGTGGCAGAGGGTGCCCAGGACAAGCAGGCACACTTCTGGTAGGAGAACCAGCGCGACCAGCTGCAGCTCCTTTCACTAGCAGTTGAAGCTGTGGGCCCTGCGTTCCTTTCTGCTCCCTCTGAGAGCTGGAGTGGATCAGGGCTTGGGCTAAGAACTCACAGCATCCTGACAGGCTGTGGAGTATGATCTAAGAGCTAACCCAGGGCTGGCAAGATAGCTCAGTGGTCTAAAGCACCTCTCAGGAAAGGAGTCTCTCAGGGACCATGGTTCGATCCCCAGCACCACATGCCATGCCAGCCCCTCCCCCCCAGGGTGGACTGAGCTGACCTCCCCCCTCCCTGCAAAAAAAGAATCCGTGATGTGTAGCGAGACACTGTAATAAATAAATGAATTTAAAAAAAAAAAAAGAGCTAACCCAGCAGGCCCAGTCTGTACCCAAGAGCAAGGCACTACAGCAGAGGTGCGGGGACCTCCCCAGCTGGGCCCAACAAGACTCCAAAAACTTGCAACCTGTTAGATGTCTGGGACAAGCCCAGGGCTGGCACATTCACGGCCTGGTGAAGAGGGCGGCCTCCCAGCAGGTGCAAAAGGCACTTGCTCCTCTCTCCACCCCTTCTGACCTATCATTCATCGCTCCAGGCAGCACATTTTTAGGTGTGCAAGATGAGTGGACATTTTTCAGAGAAGCAGAATTCTAGAAGTGTAAGGGATGAAATCAGCAATGAGAAATCAGTGAAAGAATTGAGCTCTGGAGCCGGGCGTGGTGGCGCATGCCTGTAATCCCAGCACTCGGGAGGCTGAGGCAGGAGTATTGTTGTGAGTTCGAGACCAGCCTGAGCTACAAAGTGAGCTCAAGGCCAGCCTGAACTGCATAGTGAGACCCTGTCTCAAAAAGACAAAAGAAAAAAAAAAGAATTGAGCTCTGGGTCAGGCACAGGCCCACTGTGGATGGCTGCAAAGGAGGAGGTGTCACCCATGGGAACAGTCCCTAAACAGAAAGAAAGCTCTCCCTCCAGGTCCAGTGTGGCCTCAGACAGAGACACACATACAGTTTTTTTTTTTTTTTTTTTTTTTTTTTTTTTTTTTTTTAATGTGTTTGGTTGTTGCAGGATCTACTATGCAGCTCGGACTAGTAGTGGTCCTCCTGCTTTCAGCCTCCCTGGTGCTGGGATTACAGGTGTGCGCCACTATATTGGACCTTGGCTGGCTCAGCCCACCCTGGGGGTAAGACTGGCATGGATTGTGGTGCTTGGGGATTGAGCCACAGTCCCTGTGCTTGCCTCAGTTTGTCTAAGCAGGTGCTTTAGTCTGCTGAGCTATCTTGCTGGCCCCATTTTTTGTTTTTCAAGAGTAGACAAAAAATTGGGGCCAGGGAAATGGCTCAGTGGAATAAGTGCTTCCCTGGCAAGCGCAAGGGCCTGAGTTCAATCCCCAGTTCTGCTAAAAAAAAAAAAAAAAAAAAAAAAGAGTAGACAAAAAAAGAATGAAAACAAAACAAAACAAAAAGAAAACGAAGCTGGGTGTGGCAGTGCACTCCAGTAATCCCAGCACTCCAAGCCTAAAGCGGGAGGATCTTTCCAAGTTTGAGACCAGCCTGAGTTATAAATACAAAGTAAGCTCCAGGCCAGCCTAGAAAAGTGATTTTTCTCCCCTCTGTGCTGACAAATATTTTCTCAAATCCTCATAGTACTTTTTTTTTTTGTTTTTTGGCGGTACTGGAGATTGAACTCAGGACCCTTCTACTGAGCTATTTCACAGGGCCATACTTTTTTTTATTTACCATTTTAACCGTTTTCAAGTACACTGTTCTGCCTGAGCATGGTGGCATATGTCTGTAATCCCACAATTTGGGAAGCTGAGGCAGGAAAATCCCCAGGAGTTTGAGGTCAGCCTGGGCTACATAGTGAAATTAACGGCAGCCCTACACATCAAGACCCAATCTCAAAGCCCGAAAACATGGCACAGGACTGTAATCCCAGATCTTGGGAGGCTGTAAACAGGCGGATCACTAAGAATCTGATCTAGTGCTGAGACCCTGAACACCCTATAGACCGTTCCCTAAAATACAAAACAAACAAAAAAACCACCCGGTATATACTGTTCTGAGGCACAGTGCATTAACACTGTTGCATAGTAATCCAGCCACTCATCTCCAAAATTTTTCATCCCAGCTGAAATTCTGCAGCAGTAAACACTAACTTGCCCCCATCCTCCAGTCCCTGAAAACCACCCTCCGTTTTATTTATGAATTTTCCTATTTTACTTTATCTAAGTGGAATCATGTTTCCTTCTATTTCATATAATAATTTTCTGCCTTATGTTACTTTTTAAAGAAATGTATTTAGTACAGGGTCTCACTACACAGATCACTCATAATCATTCTTCCTGTTTTTTAGTCTCCCAACTGCTGGGGGGCGGGAGGGGTGGGTAGGCTGTGGATCAAACCCCTGGTCTGTGTCTGCTTAACTAAGCAAGTGCTTTAATCCACTGAGCTATCTGACCAGCCCTCAGCCTTATGTTACTTAGCGTAATGTTTTCACAGTATCAGAGATCAGAAAATGATGCGCTCTGATAGAGCACTTTGGACTTCCAACTGAGCATGCTCAGGAAGCGGCAAATCCTGTCTGGCAATCATGAGGTCGTGAATTCAATTCCTGGTACCAAAAGAAACAACGCAAATGCTGCTGGAGCTTCTCAATGGCCTTTATTAACCAAACAACGTTAAGGTGTATGGGAGAGGAAGACGCTGAACTCCAGACATCAGACCCAGCTCAGGGGAACTTTGGCTTGGGCCATCTTCTGCTTTCTGGGCTGTTTGCTCGCCTAAAAATAATGTACTACCCTACCAAGTAGTTTATAACCCCCATTTCCATCTCCTCTACGAAGAGTACAAAAGTTTCTGAGGCTGGAAGGCAGCTCAGTGAGACGTTCCTAGCATGCACAAGGGCCTGGGTTCATCACCAGGATCAGAAAAAAAAAGGTACACAAATGTCTGAATCTCACTGGATTAATGGGTAGTCCTTCTCCTGAGTGCTCTGTGTGTAACCATGTTAATAAATCTGAGCCGGGTGTGGTGGCGCAGGCCTGTAATTCCAGCACTCGGGAGGCTGAGGCAGGAGGATTGCTGGGAGTTCAAGACCAGCCTGAGCTACAAAGTGAGCTTAAGGCCAGCCTGAACTGCATAGTGAGATCTGCATAGTCTCAAAAAGATAAAAAATAAAAAAAAATAAAAATAAATCTCCATGCTTTTCTCCCATTAATCCGTCCCCTGTTGTGTTTGTTTTAGTAGATCAAAT
>PVKA01010389.1:44524-64734 GCA_004027165.1 Ctenomys sociabilis
AAAAAAAAAAAAAAAAAAAAAAAAAACTTAAATAAATAACTTAAATAAATAAATAAACCAAAAATTGCTAGGTTTGCCGGACGTGGTGGTGCAGGCCTGTAATTCCTCCAGCACTCTGGAGGCTGAGGCAGGAGGATTGTTGGGAGTTCGAGACCAGCCTGAGCTACAAAATGAGCTTAAGACTAGCCTGAACTGCATAGTGAGTCCCTGTCTCAAAAAGACCACAAAAAAAAAAAATTTGCTAGATTTCCAGGCTGGGCTCAAACTTTCATTCTTGCCTTGATTTCTCAGAGTGCCAGGATTACAGGTGAGCACTGCTATGCTTGGGTGTCCGCATTCCCTCGTGAGGCTGAATAACGTTTCACTGTAGCACATAACAACTCTTGTTTTCTGCTCATTTGTTATGAACATTAGGGTTGCATCTACCCACTGTTTCTTTGTGAATGATGGATATTGCTACAAACAGGGGTGGGTCTTTAGGGTCCCTAAAAGGTCCATTGGGACCAGGTACTGTTAAGAGACGGTGTAGCCCTTGGGGAGCGGGGCCTACTGAGAGTAAATCAGGCCCTCTGTGCCCCTACTCTCTGCCTCCCAGCCCTATGAGCTGGGCAACTTCCTCTCCATGCGGTCCTGAGGCTGTGCGGCCTCACTGAAGCAGGCCACCGACAGGAGGGCCAATGATCAGAGCCCAAATCAACTGTCCCACCCCCATTTAAAAAAAAATTTGTACAGGGTCTCATTGTGCAGCTTGAACTCCAAGTGATCCTTCCTAGTGCTGTGATTACAGGGGCGTGCCGACAGGAGCTGTCCCTTCTTTAAGCTGATGATCTCAGCCATTTTGTTAAGGTGATGGGAAGCTGACAAATAGGACAACTATCTTTGAGTCCTTGCTTTCAATTCTTTTGGGTCCATTCCTAAAAGAAAAGCTACTGGATCATATGACAAAATCTGAAGAACCCCCACAGTGGGGGTTCTGTTTTGCACAGCAGCCCTTCCATTTTACATTCACCACCAGTAGTGTAAAATTTCCTATTTCTCCCCACCTGTTTTATTTTATAATGGTCATCCTAAGGAATGTGATGTGAGCCGGGCGTGGTGGTGCAGGCCTGTAATCCCAGCACTCGGGAGGCTGAGGCAGGAGGATTGTTGTGAGTTCGAGACCAGCCTGAGCTACAAAGTGAGCTCAAGGCCAGCCTGAACTGCATAGAGACCCTGTCTCAAAAAGACAAAAAAAAAAAAAAAAAAAAAAAAAGAATGTGATGTGGTGTCTTACTGTGTGGTCTGAGCTGTATTTCCCTGATGCAAGTTACTTTTGTTTGAAGCCAGTTCTATCTTGCTCTCTGTTTCTCTCTCTCTCTCTCTCTCTCTCTCTCTCTCTCTCTCTCTCTCTCTCTCTCTCTCTCTCTCTCTGGTACTGGGAATCAAATGCATGACCTGGTGCATGCCAGGCAGGTGCTGTGTCTCGAACTCACAACAATCCTCCTGCCTCAGCTTCCCGAGTGCTGGGACTACAGGCCTGCGCCACCACGCCCGGCTAGAACGTTCTTTTTAAAGTTTATTCTTTTCACTTTAAAACTGTGGTAAAGGGGCCAGAGAGCTAGCTCAGTGGCACAAGTGCCAACCTGGAAAATGGAAGGTTCTGAGTTCAGTCTCCTATACCAAAATAAGCAAACAAAAAACCTGTGGTAAAGCTGGACCTAGTGATGCATGCCTGTAATACCAGCACTTGGGAGGCTGAGGCAGGAAGATTGCTCAGAGTTCAAGGCCAGCCTAGGCTGCAGTGAGTTCAAGGTCAACCTGAAATACATAGTGAGACCCTGTCTCAAGAAAATGTAGTAAACTATTGTGTATTTTGTAAAATTTCCTTTTTTTTTTTTTTTTACTTTTTGTGACAGGGTCTCACTATGCAGTTCAGCCCGCCCTTGAGCTCACTTTGTATTTATAGTCCAGACTGGTCTGGAACACACAAGGACCCTCCTGGCTCAGGCTCCGGAGGGCTGGGACTACAGGTGTCACCCCTGTCTTAGTTACTCTTCTCTCGTTGCTGGGGTGTTGGGGCAAACACCCGACACTCAGAAGGAAGCCAGGAATGGTTTGTTTAGCTCACAGGTAGTGGAGGTGTCAGTCCATCTCAGCTGGGTCCAAGGCAGAGGGGAACATGGCAGAGAACAACCTTTCGCGAGGGCAAAGAGCAAGAGAGTCAAAAGGAGGGGCCAGCAGTTCAGGCAGCTGACTTCTCTTTCCTTCCTACATGGAAATGCAGATTCCCTGCCCCAGGCAGTGCAGCATCCACACACAGTAATCAATCACAAACTCCAGAAGCCACCTCAAGACTGCATGAGGCTTTAGGGGGACACCTATGCACAAACCATAACAACCACCATGCTCAGCTCTTTTTCTTTTTTTTTTTTTTTAATTTCTTCGCTTTTCTTTTATTTCTTTTCTTTTTTGATACTGGGGATCAAACTCAGGACTTGCGCTTGCCAGGCAGGTGCTGAAACTCCTGAGCTATCTTCCTGGCCCCTCTTTTTTCTTTTTTGAGACAGGGTCTTGCTATTCAGTTCAGGCTGACCTTGAGCTCACTTTGTAGCCCACACTGGTCTAGAATTCACAATAATCCTCCTGCCTCTGCCTCCCAAGTGCTGGGATGAGATGCACATCACCACGTGCAGCAAAATTTGCCTTTATCATTATTGCAAAGTGTACAGTTTAGTTGCATGGTCCTGTCCTCACCAAACACCTTATACAATGAGGGATAGAGACAAAAAGAAACGACACATTCTAGGAACCTGGAGATCTATAACACAGGTGATATTTATCTCGGCAGGAAATTTCATTCATAACCTGAACTCCCTGGCTGGGTTGCCCTCTGTGCCAGGCAGGCGTTTCCCAGGCGAGCATGACCCCGCTCTGCCTTTATGCTTGAGATTGTGGGGAGCACATCAACCCAGGACGGTTGTAGGAGGGCACCCTGCTGTATGGGTACGGGTGGAGAAGGAGGCGTCCATGAGACCTGCGGGCTTGGGCTTGAGGCAGATGTTCACAGGTGCACAGGGCGGAGCAAGAGCAGGCCTGTGCTATGGGGCTATGCCATGGCGTATGCATCTGCTAACAGTTTCTGTCTTCCTTACTGATGAGCTTCATGAGGACAGGCCTGGTGGCTTGCTCTCCAGTGAATCCGCCTATGCCCAGCACAGGAAGATGTATGGTCAATACTTAATAAATGAGCGCTCCATGTGGAGAGGACCATGGGCCTTGAGGGCAGATAGCATGGACTTCATGGACGGGGGTGAGAAAATGGAAGGGCCTGAATGCTGGTGGCTGGGGTCCCCCGCCCCCAAGAAAAGCCTGAGGCTGGGAAGCAGGCTGAGGGGAAGGCAGCTTTCTTGTTATAAGACTCAGGTAGCCAATGTAGGTGAGACAGAAAGTGCCAATTGTTGGCAAGAATGTGAAATACCAGAACTCTCCTACACTACCGTAGTTTCTTTGTGTCGTTCCAGATTCAGATAAAATTCCGGTCACTAGCTGACTAGCTGGCACTGTCTTCCACTGGGGCCAATTAGAAGAACCCCAACTTCTACACATGGTCCCATCAGCTATGAGGTGCTCTATGCCCAGAATATTTTCCATGGTGGGCCTTGCAGAGGCAGGGTGGGCTAATATGTACCACTCCTCATCTGGAACAAACTGTGGACCAGAATGAAACGCTCAGCTTCAGTAATGACTTAGAGGTAGAGATGAATGTAAAAGGAGACAGTTGAGTTGGGAAAGATGAAAAGGAAATGACAGACATCTACTGTGGGATGGTAGGGGGCATCAGAGCTGAGGGGACCCCCGTCTCTCATCCCAGGCCCATTTCATTTCCTCCCATCTAGGCATCACCACCATCTGATCTGCTCTCTGGGCATGTCTGCCTACATTTCTTCTGGCAGTTTTTTTTTTAATTCTAGCAGTTTTTCTTCCTGTGTTCCTCTGTGATAAATGGGGGTTGGGGAGGCTTTGTAAGACAACATCTTGGACTTAATGATTGAGTAAAGGGACATGAACGCCTGATCTGGTGCAATCATACAGTGATGCTAAAGTGAGAATGATACAGGAAAGTAAAACTCCCAACCTGACCTGGATGAGTTCGTGTTCTCTAAAACCGAAGAATGAATTTTAGGAACAAACGGAGGTTGAGGAAAAACTTTATTGGATAGAAAAGCTTCTGTTGGAGAGGGACAGAAGGGGGTCCCGAGCGGGTTGCCTAGGAAGCTGCCTCTTTCCGGGTATCTTTATAGGGCAAAACCATGCAGGACTAAGGTAGATAACAAGGTCTTGCTTAGGTGGATGTGGGGTGGGACACAACTATAATCAACCAATGGGATTACAAGCACCATTGTTCAGGTAAAGCTGATTAGGCGCAGGACCAAATGGGGAAGCGAGTCGCGTAGTAAGCAGGCCTGAATAGGGGACAGGGTCTCTTCCCCTTGGGGGTGAGCTAGTGGCTCACTTGGGTCTTTTCAGGTGATCACTACCTATTTAGAATATCAATTCCTGGTGTTATTTTTAGCATTTGTTTGGGTGCACAGCAGGAGCCTCAGTCTCTGCCAGAATTTCAGACATCTTGTTTCCTGTATTATTTCTTTCAAGGGCCTTGCCCTGCCTGACTGCCTAAAAATATTTTTATCTAACTCCGCTGCCTACAACATTCACCCCCTGAAGAAGTAACCGGAACTGCCGTGAGAGATTCGGGTGATGACCGCTCTGACTTCTTTATGCTTAAAGGGGTCGTAGTTGTGACCTGGCAGTCAGATATATTCTTCAGAGGTTCTATCTAAAGGCCCTCAATAGATGACAGGCATTGTCATTACAGCTTTGAATCTGGAGAAGACAAAGGCAAGGAAACAATTCCTATCAACAGGATGACTATGGAAAAGCCAAGTTAGATATCTCAAATGTGGGGTTTAATCCCTTTTTTTGTCTTTTATGGCCATTTTGTATAGTCTCAAACAAACCGGCATTTTTGTTATTATTGGGGCACATGAATTGTCAGAAATAGGGAAAACACCAAGTACTCTCCAGTTGGCAAGTGGGGCCGCTGGCTGTGTTAAGTACCGACAAATCTGTATGAGCACCTACTGAAAGTTTAACAGGCTTTTTTATATTAACAGTTAACATGGGTTCCCTCAGGCTTGCGAGGGGAGACACATAACCACCTCAGTCTGAAACGTTTTTTTTACTTTTGGACTGGCCTTTGTTCCTGCAGGCTGCTAGCATCACCATTTTTATTTTTCATCTATAATTTTATTTTGTATCCTTTTTACTGAGACACCTTATGAGCAATTTTTACCAAGTTAGACATTTATTTTTGTAAACCTTTTTTACTTTTGTAGCTCATGTCAAACACTGAGGTCCACTGAACAACATATAGACAAAATCTGGTGGATGTCACTTAAAGAAATTTTAATCTAACGTATTTGTTATAGATTTTACCTGTATGATTACCTGGGTTTTGGTATCTTCTAGGAAAGAACAAATTTTTTGAAAAATTGTAGCACAAAGCATGAATATTTGAGCTAACAAGTATATTTATAAACTTTTTTGAGACCTAGCAATAGTAATTTATTAGCTCTTAGACCTCTGTTATTTATGGAGTCTGACAGTTTGTTATAAGTCTCTCTAGCTTTAGTTAAGAGACATCACACCTATATTAGCTATGAGTATGAAATACTGAGTTATATCAGAAATCAACTGGATTAATTTATGTATTTATCATGAAATACACAGCCAGATTAAACCAATGAAATACCTTTTAAATCTTATATATGAATACGATATTACATTTGTAAATGTTAGTCATAGCATCATCTAGATTAGTAAGTAACCTGAATATATTGTAGTATCTTATTTATACCTAAAGCAACACATCTTTTAAAATCTTTTTATTGAGGTACAATGACTGGAGGGAAGCTCAGGGCTAGAGAAGGACAAAGAGACCTGTGCCGATGTCCAGCAATAGGCTGGGTTTCTTTTCTCTCTATAGTCTTGATTACTCAGGGCTCGAATGGGATGACAGGTACAGACTATCTGTCCAGAGGGAAGATGCAGGTCCAGGGCCCGTTAGTCCTACTGGACCACCTGGGAAGCTGAGTCTGAGCTCTGGGGCCTCCACCTCAGAGTGCAGTCTCGCTGTTAGTGGCTGCCTTGGCAGTCAGGGCATAGCTTGTAAGCCTCTTAAGGCAGTCCCTCTTACGCTGTCTTGGCTTCTGACAGCAGTAGAAGATGAACCTCACTGTCATTGAGCTCTTTTTGGAGCCAATTGTCTCCTCATTTTTTTCCCCTGGTTTTCTCCCAGTTTCGATTATAGAACATTTAAATAGTTCCTACCAAAGTATCAAATGAGTTGTCTGGAGCAAAAGCTATCTTTTGTAGCTTCTAATCTGTAAGAGTAATCTGTCCCTCTAATTAGCATCTCAGGAAGTATGTTTTACTAGTGTATCTACTAAACATTACAAGAAACCAGAGGGGTATGTATCTTTCTCCTACTACAATAGCTAAAATTTAAAATAACTAGAAGGCTTGGTTCTAGTTTTTAGACCTTTAGGAATTTGAACTTGAACAAAAAATGTCCTTTCCAGTTTCTCTGCCTGGCCCGCTATCAGGTCAGCAGGGGTCTGACTGCTAGGGCTCCAGTGAAAACTGGAAGTTCCACTGATTGTCTATCGCTTGGTTCTTTAAAATTAACTCTATGCTATTTATTCCCAAATGCAATGGCAGCTTATAATGCTGACCATATTTTCACAGAAGTCAAAGCTTTGTTTAAGATTAACATTACATCTTCTCTAATCTAATCCCTAAGTCTAAATAAATCCTCTAAAAGACATCAATGTACTTATCAGGATCATCTAAGGCACATGAACTCTGGAAGTTTCAAATTGTCTTTTCTTTTCTAAAGGGTATTGTCCTTGAAAAGCTTACACAGCTTCAGCTAAAAATGGGTGTAGCCCCGTAAAGGCCTGGATTACAGCTGTTTACACCCTCTAGACTAGAAAGGCAAAGAAAGGAAACCTTGTTTAGTATTGGTGGGAGAGGGTGTGCTTACTGCTGTCTTGTCCTTAGGCTCCATAGTGATGTCCTAGGCACCTGAACGGCCTGGTTCTCCTGTTGTTTACATCTACAATTTAAAACTTTATTAAATAACAATATCCTTTTTAATACAAACCCAATCTGAGCATAAGACATTTTTACATCTTTCTAGTTACAAAATATCATAATTTATATTTTCCTTTGTATTCCATTTGGATTAAGCAGCCTTTTTAACATGTAAGAATCAAACATCTTTTGGTGCCTAATGAGGCACTCTAAAGGAGTAAGACTTTAACCATGAGATCCCCATATCTGGAATACAATAAGAAAGTTTAGGGCATTCCCCTTTCTTATTTTTGATTCCCTCCCCCAAGGCGTCCCTTGAGTAATCCTCTCCAGAGCAGGTGGCTGCTCCCATTACAGAGAACGGAGACAAGGTCCCACCAGCCTGTCCACCCTCGAACTGATGCGGATTCTTATCTCCTGAACGTCTCACAAACCCTTCACTTACTCTTACTGACCATTTGTAAGTTAACACCAACAATTAATCCAGTGTTATGAATTTGTACAGAAGGAAGCATAACCATGACAGAAAATGTTAATTAGAAGAGGTTAACTTGCAGGCTATAAAACATACACCTAGAAACTAATAGAACAGTTGACTGGAAGATGTGACCCTGCGCGCTGAGCCAATCTCCAGACACTTCATTTCTATCTGATCACCTAGGTAAACATTCTTAGCAACTAAACAAGATTTATCCTTGAAGCACACAGGTGACACTTATATTTATCATCTAGTAATCACATTTTACATGTTGGTAAAAACTTTACTTGACAAAAGCCTTATTCTTAGTTAACACGTAAGGCACAGATATAAAACACTTTCCCCTGATTCCCCTGATAACCATCATTGTAAGCTGTCTCAACATAATTTCTGAAAGAGTGACTCATTAACTTATTCTACTGAAAAGCTCACATAAAATTCCTGGTTTACTAGCAAAAAAGAGAAAAAGTACAATAGGTAAGTGGAGATCTTTCAGTGGTCAGGAGCCATTTTCCACCAAGGAATCTTTGGGTCTGGTGCCTTCTCCCCTCAGGCATTCTCAGTTTTTAGCCCACATAACCAGAGATGTTTCCGGAAAAGAATCCAGCAGTTTCTCTGGTCAACATTCCATCAGCCATAGGCTTCAATGAGGATTCACCAAAGAACCACTGGGGAATCCTGTCCTCTGCTTTAAAGAGTGGCAGCTGCTCTAAGAGCATTTACTAGCTGGCAGAGTAACCACTGTTTGTCTAAGTTCTATAAGGGATAGTTAAAAGTCTGAATAAGATCACTAGCTTTAAAGTCTACAACTTATCTCCTATGTACCTAAATAATAACCAGGCTTAGGAGAAAAGATTGAATCCTTCCTCACAATAAATGTGTTTTGGTCCCATAAGTGTGCTGCTTTTGGAGATAGCTCCTTCTGGTGTCACCCAGAAGTTGGTTCTTTCCACTGTGTTTCAGGTTTAGCCTCCAGAAGGAGACCTGCCCAAAACACTAAGCTGGGACATGGCTGTTACATGTGTTCTCCTGGATGGGCATAGTCCTCTTTGTCTGACCCAGAGATGGGGTATGTGTCCTTTTTCTAAAATGACTTTCCTGTCTTCGGCATTAACAAATGCTCATTTTCTAAGGGCTTCACTTAGTTGGAATAGTCAGAGTTTTCCTAATTTTACATGCCTCTAAAAAGGAAAGTACAAAGAGGTGGGAAATTTAGAAGTAAAGTCAAAAGAAGGAAACTGAAACAGAGCAGGCCTGACATTCCCTCTAGCATGTAGAGGGGGATCAGAGCCAGTCTATCCCAGTGAACCCTATCCTCCAAGTCTTAAGAACGGTTGCCGACCTAATGTCATTTAACTGGCAAAGGGAGTCCCGTGTTTCATATACAGGCATGTAGATTTCCTAAGTCTGAGCTATATTTAAAGTTCCCATTTTACAGTTTACATGAAATTCACTGAGTCTTATTAACATCATCTCTAGCACTACTGTCTAAATCCAAACAAGGAATACCAGTACATTTAGCATCTAGTTCAAATGCAACATATACAAGTACACAACAGTCATAAAATGTCCCACTAAAGAAATATCATAACCTTATAACATTTCCATGTTAACTTAAATTTACCAACATTTTGACCAACATTTTAGCAAAACCATGAGACAACTCATAAGCAGTTGCAAGCAATTTTAACAGTACTATGAAACAAAACTATGTGAGGAAAATCATGCACAATTATAAGCAATGGTCAAAGACATACAAACATTTGAAAAATAAAAATTTGTTACCTAAGCAAGTCTCAATTCAGAATTTATAAAAGAAAAGCAAACTCATACCTCTGTCCAATGATCTCGGTGGATGACCTCCAAATGATACAGGGAAGTAAAACTCCCAACCTGACCTGGATGAGTTCGTGTTCTCTAAAACCGAAGAATGAATTTTAGGAACAAATGGAGGTTTAGGGAAAAAACTTTATTGGATAGAAAAGCTTCTGGGGGTCCCGAGCGGGTTGCCTAGGAAGCTGCCTCTTTCCGGGTATCTTTATAGGACAAAACCATGTGGGACTAAGGTAGATAAGGGGGTCTTGCTTAGGTGGATGTGGGGTGGGACAAAACTATAATCAACCAATGGGATTAAAAGCACCACTGTTCAGGTAAAGTTGATTAGGCGCAGGACCAAATGGGGAAGCGAGTCTGGGGAAGCGAGTCACGTAGTAAGCAGGCATGAATAGGGGACAGGGTCTCTTCCCCTTGGGGGTGGGCTAGTGACTCACTTGGGTCTTTTCAGGTGATCACTACCTATTTAGAATATCAATCCCTGGTGTTACTCCTTTTTTTTTTTTTTTTTTGCGGAACCGGGGATTGAAATCAGGTCCTTGTGCTTGCCAGGGAAGCGCTTATTCCACTGAGCCATCTCTCGGCGCTGGTGTTACTCTTTTAGCATTTGTTTGGCCTTTAGGTCTGGTTCACAGCAGGAGCCTCCGTCTCTCCCAGAGTTGCAGACATCTTGTTTCCTGTATTATTTCTTTCGAGGGCCCGCAAGATAGCTCAGTGGCCTAAGTGCCTTTTGGGGCAAGCTTCAGCAGGCAGAGGGGACTGCAGTTAGTTCCCAGTACCACAAGCCACCCCTGCCTTCAGGTCCTCCCTCAGGTTGGCTGCCCCTTATCTCGCTTGCTCACATTTTCTCAGGTGGGTGAGGGGAGCTGGTTTTCCTGGTCTTTGTTTCTGGCTTCCTTACCGAGAGCTCTTCCTGATAAATTCTTGTGGTAATTGCGTTACCTGGCGCCTCTCTCAGTCTAACCCCTCTCTCCTTCCTTTGTCTTTCTAATCACTTTAACTGCAGTCTGGCAGTAGCAGAAGCTACTTTTAGTAATTTTCTGTATGTACTTATTTAATAAAATTCAATGAGGCATTCATTCTCTTTCCCCTATCCATGAGGTTTCCTGTCCCTACAGGCCTGAACCACCCCAAGAAATGACCCCAAGATGCTCCATTTGCCTCCTGGCCCCTCACCTCATGCTGTGCAGGTGACAGGATTTCAGCAGGAGGACCAGGCTGTTTCAGAGTTCAAACCAATAGGCACTCATGAATTTCCCCTTGCACTGAGCGCTGGGCATGGGCAAAGGGGACTTTGCACAGCCAAGCCTGGCGTCAGCCTCCCAGCCTCAGCCTGGTGGTCCAGCTCCAAGACTTACTGCACGAGGCCCCTCCCCAAGCTGTGTGGCACAGGTGCGCACGTGGGGCGGGCTTCCTGCCTGCACTGTTCCAGGCTCTGTGCAGCCTGTATCTTCCTTCCCTAGTTGGAAGAAGCTGTCAGTACATTTACAAACGATGGAGTTCTCCTTTATCCTTCCCTCCATTTAATTCCAAATAACACTTCATGGTTATTCATGCTTTCACTGTCCTAAGAGAAGTAAACCATAAAATACCAAAGCTTAGGTGATCTCTGGTGCCCTAGGCAAGAGCACAACCACCTGGGATCTCCTAGCTTGACATTCTGGTCGTTTTTACTCCTTTTCCACCTAATTACAGGCTCATAAATATGCACTGCATTGCATAATCAAGATCAGAGTGAGGGGGCTTGCCCATAAACTCAGTTGTTCAAAGTACTGCTTGGGGAGCGGGGAGAAATGGCTCAGCAGAAGTGCTTCCCTGGCAAGGGCAAGGGTCAGAGTTCAATCCCTAGTTCTGCAAAAATAAATAGCCGGGCATGGTGGCGCATGCCTGTAATCTCAGCACTCAGGAAGCTGAGACAGGAGGATTGTTGTGAGTTCGAGACCAGCCTGAGCTACAAAGTGAACTTAAGACCAGCCTGAACTGCATAGTGAGACCCTGTCTCAAAAAGACATTTAAAAAAAAAAAAAAAAAAGTACTGCTTGAGCAAATGCAGTCAGTTGAAGCAAATGCAGTCAGTTGAAGCAAATGCAGTTAGTCCCGAGGTTTGATCCCCAGCTCCACAAGCCACAACACACCTGCCCTTAGGGCAGCCTGAAACAGCCAAAAAACAAACAAAAAAAAAGATCAGGAGTGAAACCTGAGATGAGCACAGTCCCTAAAATGGCTCAGTAGCCTGTCAATCACACCTAGAGACTCAGTGAGAGGTACCTAAAGCACAGATATCTGGCCTTTAAATTCTTTTTTGTTTGTTTTTGTTTTTTGCAGTACTAGGGATCAAACTCAGGACTTTGCATTTGCCAGGCAAGCACTTATTCCACTGAGCTATCTCCGAAACGCTAAATTTTTTTTTTCTTTTTGTATTTTTTAGGGAAGGGTCTACAGGTGTTCAGGGTCTCACTACTAGATCAGACTAGGAGCGATCTGCCCGTCTACAGCCTCCCAAGAGCTGGGAGTACAGGCGCACGCCCGCCACAGCCACCACAGAGCTCAATTGCTGATTCAGCGCACCTTGGGGGCGGGCCCAGCATTCGGTGCCTGGCCTGCCCTGCAGGTGCTTTAATCCTGGCCTTTAAATTCTGAAAGCCTGGGCTATTGCCCCTTTCTTCCTGCTGTTGTTGCAACCTTAGACTTGTGCAGTACTCTTCCATCTCCTGGCACTCTATCAGCACAGACTGGCCCTGAGCAAAACTGAGTCTTCAGTCAGTGTAGCTGCTTTACCACGGGAGTGGTCTTGGCAGTGTGCTCGTGGTGTGCAGACCTGGAGCACCATCGGCCCTGCTTAATTACAACACACTGAATGGCCACATCGCTTGGCTGACTGGGAGGAAAGGGCCCTGCACGGGGGGGGGGGGGGGGGGGGCTACAGCCCCAGGGGGAATAAGATGTGCACCCCACAACGCACCCCATGATGCAACCGGACCTCAAGGCAGCATGTCATTGGACCACCTGCTGCTCTCATTCTAAATACCATGGAGCCCAGAGAAACGCCAGACAAGGGACCCGGGCAAGGCCAGAAAGGTCCGGGGCAGGTGAGCCTCCCAGGGGGAGTGTGGACTCACACAAAGGGTAGGGAGGTCACTCCAGATGAGGAAACAACAGGATTGCACAGGGAAGCCCACAAAGATGAGCAAACAACAGGGATGCACAGGGAAGCCCACAAAGGTCAAGAGCTGGGCCGTCCTTGTGGGAGAGCCCCATTGGCTCCTCTCCCACCCACATGAAAGGGCACAGACAGTAGGACTCTTTCAGCTCTACTGAAATCCCTGGAATAGTGCTTGAGGTCCCCAGCCTGACCACAGGGTCACATGAGTGTGTCCTGTTCTCGGGGCCTAGACATTGGGAAGTACCTGGCACGGGACCTTCCCCTTCCTCCATATGATTGCCTGAGACTCCAGGGGGACCAGTGATGGGCTTTTTTGTGGTCAGGAAATGTCTTTGGCAGCTGTGGGCACCACCAGACCCCCAAGGACCCTTCTTAGTGGTTGGGTGCATTTCTGAAGATTCTCAACTGCAAGCTCCAGTCTGTTGCTTCTTTCTGGAAGGCATGTTTGAGCAGCATGCGTGCGCTTCCATCTATGATTCTCTCCAAGTACACGTGGTCCCTTAGGTACAAAATGCTCTAAGCTCGAGGGAAGGAAATGGAGAAAGGAAGCAGCAGATTCAACCTTGGCTGCAGTGAAATTACCTAAGGAGCTTTAAAGAAAATAACCCACTTACATCCAGAATTTAACTTCCAAAGAGATGCCCTGGAACCTAAGAAAAGGTGCTCAAGTGTATTGGTACCCGGCGAAATGCAAAGGTAACCACAGTGTGATACCATCACACACCCATTCGAATGGGTGCTGCTGACAGGTAGGGTACCACCAGAACTATCACTGCTGGAGCAGGTGTAAACTGGAACGGAATTGCGGAAGATTATTTGGGTACTAAAGCTGAGCATACTTATAACCATACTTATCTAGCTATTCTACTTTTAAGCCTACACCCAAAAGAAATGTACAATATGCTCCTAAAGGCACATCTGTTCACAGCAGTAGCAGTCATAACGGCTCCAAACTCGAAGCAATGCAAACATCCATCAGTAGCAGAATGAATAAACTGAGGAAAAGCCACACAGTAGAATATTCTAAGGCAGTGGCACGCAGGTCACAGGGGCTCTCTGCATCACTGAGCACTCTAGAAGGTTCGGCATTGTTGCTCTGTGGTCATGAGTGAAAAGACTGCGACAGGCATAAGCAACCGCTTAGGTGAGTCAGCTCACAACAGAACGAGTGGAGGAAGTGAGTGAAGGACCATTTAACTCTTTGTACTGTCAAGGTGGAAGCAAACAACATCATCAGAGGTTGAACAGTGGTTAAGGAGAGCTCTGGAGCTCACGGTGACTGGAAAAGGACACTGCTGCCTCTGGAGCTAGGGGTAGTTTTTTCTTAATTGGACCCCAGTTCTTTGGGTTAACTTCACTTTTTTTTTTTGGCAGAACTGGGGATTGAACTCAGGCCCTGGCACTTGCCAGGGAAGTGCTTATTCCACTGAGCTGTCTCCCCGGCCCCAGGGTTAAGTGCACCAAACTTCACACATATGGCTTATGCATTTTTAAAACACTGATGTTAGCCAGGGAGATGGCTCAGTAGAATGAGCGCTTGCCTTATTCCACAAACAAAAAAAGAAAACAAAAAAACTGACGTTAGCCTTTGAAAAAACTTTATTTTAAAAAATTATTATTTGAAGACTCGGCGTGGTAGTGCATGCCTAAAATCCCAGCACTTGGGAGGCTGTAAACAGGAGCATCACAGGGCCAAGGAGATGGCTCGGTGGAATAAGTGCTTCCCTGGCAAGAGCAAGGGCCTGAGTTCAATCCCCGGTTCTGAAAAAAAAAAAAAAAAAAAAAAAAAAAAAAAACCAGGAGCATCACTACAAGTCCCATCTACGTAGTGAGACCCTGTAGACCCTGTCCTAAACACAAAAAAAAAAAAAAAAAAAAAAAAAAAATCATGATTTGAAACCCATATCCACATAATCAGAACCTTTGGGGTGGGGGGTGAGATCCAGGCACTGCTGTTTTCTAGTATCCAGATGACTGCAGTGTGTAGCCCGGAGGGAAGGTACTGGAAAAGCAGATCCACTCACAGGCCTGGAGCCTGGTGGTAACAAAGCCAGCTGAGAGCAACAGGATGCCAGGCTATGGGTGGAGGCGGTGTCGTGGCAGGCTGTTGCAATGTGTTTCTTCCTCTGTAGGCTCTGTTGAAAGGGGGTTACATCAGCGGCGTCACAGGGTGTAATGGGAACGAGACGGGCTCCTCCTCGGGGAAGCAGATCACTCAGCACTGCAGCAGAGAGGTGGCCGCAGGTCCTCCCGGGCTGGGTCAGGGCAGGGGCACTTCTGACAACTGGTGGGGTGGGGAGGAGGTCTGACTCAGGGTGGCTGGAGCGCAGCAGCCAGTTCTGGGCTCCAGATCATGTCCATGCTCCCTGGCCTTGTGTCCAGCTTAGGAACTTGCAATGCCCTGCTAAGGACAGGTCGGTCTTGCCTCTGTGTGTGGCCGAGAGCTTCCCTACACACACAGTGGGCACGGTGGCCACCCCCCTGGTGGTGGCTGATGTCAGCATGCTCTGGTCAAACTACAGGCAGCCTAGATAGGGTAAGGCAGGACACAGGCCCACAGGCAGGTATCCACCCACCGGGGCCCTGCCTGCCATTGCAGAAACCTGGAGCACTTCGTCCTTGGCTGGCACAGACACAGAGACAGACCCTGAGCCTGCTGCTGTGGCAAGCCTATGCCAAGGCCGAGCCAGCATTCCCTGCCCTCTGAGCCTCTCCATGGAGCCAAAGCCTGGGTCTTCTGTCGCTGTCCCTGCACACCTGCCTGGCAGTGTGGTGTTTAAAGCCTGGCACAGCCTGTGCCCTTGCTGGACAGGGACATGGGGGACCTCAGTTGGCCTACTTAGTTAAGGACTCTGAGTAGTGGGCAAGGAGGCCAAGCTAAGTGTGTGGAACTCATGGGTAGCTAGGTCTTAAAAACCCCTAGAGTTGTTGGTGAGATAGCTCAGTAGAATAAGTGCTTGCCTGACAAGCACAAAGTACTGAGTTCGATCCCTGGTACCTCAAAATAAAACAATCTAGAGCTTTTTTTTTTTTTTTTTTGGTGGAACCAGGGATTGAACTCAGGCCTTTGCGCTTGTCGGGAAGTGGTTCTTCCACTGAGCCATCTCCCTGGCCCTGAACCCTAGAGCTTGAAGATGCATGGCTATGGCAGGAGGCAGTCAAAGGTATCCTTCTCTTAGGCCATCACCTCTCTAGCAGTGTTCCTTTCAGAGTCTTCCTCCAGACTAGTACTCCTGGGGTCCACAGCCCTGCAGGAGTGGGCTGGAGGGAGCCTGGCATGGGGGCCTGCCTGAGCCACACCTGGCTGGCATGTCACCTCCACACTCACCTCCCTTGCCCTGTGAATGCCACAATGACGAGCTTTTCCAGCGACACTACCAGCCAGTTGACACTACCTACCCCTTCCGGTTGTCGTCTTTTTTTTTTTTTTTTTTCTTTTTGAGACAGGGTCTCACTATGCAGTTCAGGCTGTCCTTAAGTTCATTTTGTAGCTCAGGCTGGTCTCAAAATCACAACAGTCCTCTTGCCTCAGCCTCCCAAGTGCTGGGATTACAGGCATGCGCCACCATGGCCGGTCCAGTTGTCTTTTTAAAGAAGCATTTATGAAATATTTCTTTTTTGAGCTTCAGGAAGTGAGTGGCCAGAAATTCTTGATTTTGCTTTTTTTTTTTTTTTTTCTTCTTCTCCCAGACATACATATGCTTTGAAGAGTTATGAGAATTAAGAGAAAAATGAGGGCCGACCAGTGCCAGGCCAGAGAGGAGAAATGACCTCCTTGGACTTGGAGGTAGGCTCAGGGGAGTTGGAGTGTGACATGTGGACAAGGCCCAGGCCACTTTGGGCTTCAGTGTGACCTCATGCCAGTGGACAGACGTGTACACAGTCCTCAGAGCATAAGTATTGACTGGCCAAAGTTGCCAGGTATGGTGGCAACTCATGTAATCCCTCCACTCTTCCAGGCTGAAGCAGGAGAACTGCAATTTAAACACAGCTGGGTAACTCAGTGAGGACCCGGTCTCAAAAGAAAGAAAGTAATTAGGGTTACAGTGTAGTTTATCCCAGGCATGGTAATGCATGCTTGTAATCCCAGCACTCTGAAGATGGAGGGATGGAGGGAGGGAAGGAGGAAGGAGAGAGAGAGAGAGAGAGGCAGAGAGAGGCAAAGAGGCTTAATGAAAAGGTCCTGGGTTTGATTCCCAGTACCATAAAAATAAATAAATACAAATAAAAATAAAACTGACTGGAAACCATATATATATAAGGCAGGTCCACCTGCAGGACTTCTGGAGGCATGATCTGGATGTCACTCACATACACCTTTTTTTTTTGGAACCAGGGATTGAACTCAGGCCCTTATACTGGCCAGGGAAGCGCTTATTCCACTGAGCCATCTCCCTGGCCCCTTTTGACAGTGTTGTTTTCTTACCATATGACTTCAGGGAGTTAGTATAAATTTTCTATCCTATTTTCCCTTTATTTACATAGTTATTTTTCTTTTTAAAACACTGTAGTAAGCTGGGTTTGATGGCCCACACCTGTAATCCCAGTACTCTATAGACACTGAAAAATGGCATGTGTTCAAGGCCAGCCTTGGCTACATAGTGAGCTCAAGGCCAGTCTGAACTACACAGAGAGACTCTATCTCTAAATAATTACTTAATTAAAGAAAAAAAAAAGGGGGCCAGGGAGCTGGCTCAGTGGAATAAGCGCTTCCCTGGTAAGCGCAAGGGCCTGAGTTCAATCCCCGGTTCTGCCAGAAAAAAAAAAAAAGAAAAAAAAAAAAGCCAGCCAAATAGCTCAGTGGATTAAAGTGCCTGCTTAGGCAGATGCAGGGGCAGGGAGTTTGATCCCTGGGCCTGCTGTGCCAGCGCTGTCCCCGGGGTGTGCCTGTAATCCCAGTGCTTGGGAGGCTGAAAACAGGAGGATCACTGAGTCTGATATATGTTAGTGAGACCCTGTACTAAAAAAATAGAAAAAAAAAAACCCTAAAAGTCATTAATCCAGGGTTACTACCTGTATTACAGTAATGAGCTAAGATGGGAATGACAACAAAAAAGCCTGTGTCACCTAGAGGGTTCACAGAGTCCACACCCAGGGCTCCGGCTAAGAGGGTCTGGCAGGTCTCACTAGGGAACAGTTTGTTCTTAAGTTACATGCAAATCAAGAAAGGCTTCCGTACAGGTCTGAGTCTCGGCAGGAAACAGATGCACACCCCTCAGGTAATAGGACAGTTAAGGAAGGGACTGTTTACAAGAGCTGGGCAGGATGGAGAGAAATCCAGGCCTGGGGTCAGCAGCAGTAGAGCTGTGCCCTTGAGGCCTTGCTCAGAGAGGAGGAGAAGTTCTGGAACATGACAGTGGCAGGGATGGACTCCTGCCAGATGTTGTGGCTGGGGGTAAAGAACAGACACCATCGACCTGCTGAAGTCTGGCAAAGGAAGGAGCTGGGTTCCCCAACATCATTCTTGGCCAGAACCTTCACTGGCCACACCTAAGTGAAGGTGCGGGGGTGTGGAGCATGGTAATGTGCTCCACCACGGCCAAGGCCTAGAAAGAGTGGGGAAGGGTGGAAGGTCGACGGGTGGGAGATGACAAGCAAGGAATGCTGAGCCTGCTCCCCCGGCCTAGACAAGCACAGATAATGAGTTAGGATGATAACCTGGTAGCATGTACACCCTCACCACAGGTTCATGAGACCATGGGATGAGAGGCAACCAGAGTCAGAGACGGCCAGAAAAAAGGTCTCAAGAATTCCAGCATAGGGGCTGGAGAGATAGCTCAGAGGCATAGGCACCTATCCAGCAAGCACAAAGACCTGAGTTCCATCCTCAGCCGTGCATACCACATACAGTACGTTCTCAGTCCCCGGTCCCTGGAGTGGTCTCAGCCCCAGATCCCCAGGCGCATCTGTCTGTTCAGGTGTAGTGGTGCACACCTGCAATCCCAGAACTTGGGAGACTGAGCCAGGAGGATCTCTGTGCGAGTTCAAGATGAGCCTGAGGGCTACAAAAAGTGAGTACGAGGCCAGCTCAAAGTGCATAATGAGACCTTGCCTCAAAAAAAAAAAAAAAAAAAATTCCAACGTAGTGATCAGGGTCTGCAGCATAGTGGGGCAGAGAACTCTCTTTAGTTTAATCCTTTCAGGATAAATATGCATTTTTTTTTTCAGTACCAGGGATTGAACTCAGGACCCTGTGCCTGCCAGACAAGTGCTTATTCTACTGAACTATCTCCCTGGACCAATATGCAAGATCATAAAGATGACTGTGACTTGTAAGTGAGAGTGGGGGCCGCTGTGCTACTTAGCTCTGTACTTTTACAGCCCCAAGTACTGCAGCACTAATTAGACATGCATTCATCCACAAAAGGTCGAAGACATGCCAGGCTGTACACATACCCCAGTCTCTTTGCTGTCCTGCAGCACCTGTAAAATAACCAGTCAAGAAACCAAGTGGTGGCCGGGCATGGTGGCGCATGCCTGTAATCCCAGCACTTGGGAGGCTGAGGCAGGAGGCTTGTTGTGAGTTCGAGACCAGCCTGAGCTACAAAGTGAGCTTAAGGCCAGCCTGAACAGCATAGTGAGACCCTGTCTCAAAAAGACAAAAAAAAAAAAAAAAAAAAAAAAGAAACCAAGTGGTGGAAACCAGGAGATGGCTCAGTACAATAAGCACTTGCCTGGCAAGGACGAGGGCCTGAATTCAATCCCTGGTTCCACAAAAAAGAAAAGAAAAAAGAAACCAAGTGGTACAAACCCTGTGAGAGGCAAAGAGTACAGGAGAGGAGACACGAGTGGTAGAGGAACCTGCACTAACTCCTGGTTGTGGTGAGAGTAGGTGGAGAGTCTGTAGCTGATTGTTAATTGTTTTTTTTTTTTTCTTTTTTTTTTTTTTTGCAGAACCAGGGATTGAACTCAGGTCCTTGCACGTGCCAGGGAAGTCCTTATTCCACTGAGCCATCTTCCTGGCCCCATAGAGTCTGTAGCTGATATGGAGGAAGCAAGTCTTCTAGGCAGAGCAGCACATTGACAGAAGGCAGGATGCTTCACCCCAGAACCCCGGAGGAACCCATCCTGGGAAAACCAGATACTGTGGATGGTGGGGTGAAGTACAGGAGCCACTCGGGTTAAGGAGCAGGGAAAACTGGTTAAAATCCTTCCCAGGTTCCAGCCCTCCCTGCAGTGACATGCAGGCTGGCCAAGGGCAGATGAATGTAAGGATGAAACTGAAAGGAGAGTCAAGCATGGCGACTGCATAGGGGGATTCTGTCCTGCACACTCATCTCCCCTCGCACTGCCTGGGACCTATACTACCCTATTAAATTTAAATGTAGCTGCCAATTCTCAGTTCTTCTCACACTGAACTGAGGGTCAATGTCCTCTTTCTTCAGTCTGGTTATTTGTGTGACTAAAGTGGAAGTGCTGCTTTGTGATGTCCAAAGGCAGGCCGTAAAACCCCATGCTGCTTCCATCCTGCTGGCCAGCACTCTTGCCCAGATCTGAGCTAGTCTCTATAAGGCTGATGACCTGGCCCAGCCTTCCAGTGAGAACTCTTGGCCCAGTGAGAAACTGTCTTTTTTTTTTTTTTTTTTGTCTTTTTGAGATAGG
>PVKA01010390.1:0-64640 GCA_004027165.1 Ctenomys sociabilis
CTCCTGCCTCAGCCTCCCGAGTGGTGGGATTACAGGCCTGTACCACCACGCCCGGCTTGGGCACAAACTTTTGATCTTCCTACCTCAGCCTCCTAGACTGCTGGGATGATAAAGATATGCTATCAGGCCTGAGTGAAAAGCTCTAGTCTCTCTGTCTCTGTCTCTGACTCTCTGTCTCTCTCTCTCTGTCTCTCTGTATCTCTCTCTCTCTCTCTCTCTCTCTCTCTCTCTCTCTCTCTCTCTCTCTCTCTCTCTCTCTCTCTCTTTTGGTTCTGTAATAACTTTGGGTAATAGTGAGTGAGGTACTACATTCCCCAGAGCACCATTGTTTGCTTTTAAAAAATGAGCAAAGTAAGCCGGGCGTGGTGGCGCAGGCCTGTAATCCCAGCACTTGGGAGGCTGAGGCAGGAGAATTGTTGTGAGTTTGAGACCAGCCTGAGCTGCAAAGTGAGACCCTGTCTCAAAAAGACAGAAAAAAAAAAAAAGCAAAAACAAACAAACAAAAATTTGTGTTAACTGTTCTTTTCCCAGTCGGTTTGAACCCAGAACCCAGGCAGTGTTGAGTTCCATCCTAGGCTATTTATTATTTATTTGGTACTCAACTACATTCCCCAGCTTTATTATTTATTTATTATTTTATTGAAGTACAAATATCAATGAGACAGTTTTAAGACACCTTAACAGGACAGATTCGATAAATTAATACATTGCAAACTGTTTTCATGATGTTTTGGTATCCTACAAGGTGCATACATGATATTATGCTTACAGACATTATTACAGCAGATGTCTCTTATCAATAAATGAAGTGTAGCTGTTTACGTATCTTATTTTTTATACCTTTTTTTTTTTGTTTTGTTTTTATTTTTACAGACTCTTGTTAAGTTGGCCTTAAATTCACAGTCTTCCTGCCTCAGCCCTCCCAGTGCCTGGGACTAGGGGTGTGCACCATTACCCTGGCTCCTGTGTTCTTTGCGAGCTGAGAAGTCCAGCTTTAGCCACCCCCCACAGTTTCAGGAGGAATCTGAAAGGAGACTTCGGTAATGCATTTGGCCTCGGTTTTACTCTCCCTTGCCCACGCTGGAGTCTCCATTGGAAAGAAAAATGAGAGAGACGCGAGGCTTCACAGTCAGTACAGGGGCGGTGCCGCCGCCAGGTCCTTCGCCCCTGGACACCTTACGGTGGCCCTGCTCTTAGTTTGTTGCCTTGTGCTGCCACCTAGTGGTCCCTAAGTGGGGACGGTGTTACATTCATTCATTCATTCGTTCGTTCGTTCATTCATTCATTCATTCATTCATTCATTCATTCATTCATTCCGACTCGTTCATTCATTGTTTCTCTCTTGTCTGCTTCAGTCTTTCAGCAAATGAGAGTAAAGCCTCCCTCTGGCCAGCTAGGGCATCCGAGGCTGTATAACCCTGCTTGTTCTAGGAATCCCCGGTGTTCTAGGCCCTTGACCTCCCCTTCTCTTCCAGCCTTTCTCGGCAGAGTCCCAGGTAGATTTATCTTAAAGCTTCTTGCTAAGGTGCAGGTCCCACTTTGTCGTCAACAGAGTAGATGAGGTCATCTGTAATCTCTCTTCAACAACATTTTTACTCTGAGTGGGCTGGTGAAGTGGAGAATATCCCTGAGAAGGTGGCAGGAGCCCAGGGGAGCGGCGCCTGTTCCTGATCCCCTTGCTCTGGAAGGCTGAGGCAGGAGAGTCGATCGCAACTTTGAGTCTTGCCTGGATAACAGCAGCCTCAGTGAGGCTCTTCGCAAAATTTGATGTGAAGGGGGTGACGGGAATTTCACTCAGTGTAAAGACTCCAGGTTCAATCCACAGTAGCCAACCCAGCACCCTTCCCCCAAACCAAGAAGCAGTCATTATAAAAGGAGAAAGGCTCAGTGTGAGTTCAAACAAGTCAACACCACCTCACCGCTCAGAGTCCACAGCTGGGGTCAGAAAAGGCTCGTGTTCACAGTCCCTGACTTAGGCTGGCGGGGCAGGTGTCTCTGTCCCCGGGTTTGTAAGGAGTCGAGCAGTTCACAGCCAGGAGGGATGGGTAAAACTGGAGGTGTCGCCACTTCCTGGGGCTCGTCGGAGTCTGATCTTTTAGGACGGGGTCCAGAAAAGGCACGGAGATCCAGCCCTGGCCAACTCGGTCACCTCACTCCGGGTCGCCTCCTGTGGGCAAGCGCACCCTCTTGTGGCCACTGCGGGCTGCGGCGCCGTCTCCCTCCGCTCAGAAGGGATTGGGACTGGGCAGAGGCTGAAGCAGTCTCTCACTTTGAGCGGAGTTCAGAAAGGCAGATGGTTCACCCTGAGTGTAAATGCAGAAAACATAGTGTGCATGGATTTTATTTACACCTATGATGGTGATAATACCTAATAAACAGGCTCTTTCCTCTGCCTTCTGTTAAAGAGCCTGTGTGAAGACACTCAGAGAGGACAAGCAACCAGGTCTGACTCACACAGTGAGTGCCCAGTGTGCTGAGCTTGAGCCAGACCCCAGAGCCCGGACTCTACTTCTCCTTATCCAGCGCTCGGGACAGAACCTACTGTATTAATTTATGTCAGAATCCACTGGAACCCCAGCACTCTGGAGGCTGAGGCAGGAGGATTGCTATGAGTTTGAGGCCAGCCTAGGCTACATGGCAAGAATTTGTCTAAGGGACAGGTTGATAATTCAGCAGCTTAAGCACCCGTCTGGCAAGAGCAAGGTCCTGAGTTCAGTCCCTGGTACAATGGACTGAACAATTTGTCTAAAACAATCTCAGAGATGATGAAAAATATTATAAAAGCAAAAACATTGAAGGGGCTTTGTATTGAGGATGTGGATACAGCATAAGAGCCTGCCTTGTAAGCTCAAGGTTCTGAGTTAAATCCCAAGTATCAAGAAAAAAAAAAAAAAAGAAAGGGAGGGTTGGAATAGGTAGAATTAAATAAACCCTTAGATCAGGGGCCCTCCAACCCTGGGTTACAGTCACTGGCCTGTCGGGACATGGACTGCACAGAACAGCAGCCTTATCAACCCAGCACGACATTGCTAGAAGGCTTACAGATGTTTGGCTTACTGAAAGATCGCTATACCTGGGAACCAGGCCTAAGCACAGTAGTAAGTAAATAGCAGCTACAGGGCCGGGGAGATGGCTCAGTAGAATAAGCACTTCCCTGGCAAGTGCAAGGGTCTGAGTTCAATCTTTGGCTCCACAAAAAAAAAAAAAAAAAAAACAGCAGCTGCACCCCACTAGCTCAGGGTTTCTGTTTGGGAGAAAAGTTCTGTACTGGCAGCTGCACCTGCCCCCGTGCCTGCTGCCTGACTCTGCCTCCTGTCAGATGGTAGCGATAAGACTCCCAAAGAGCAAGCCCCACTGTGCAATGCCCCTGGTACCAAAAAGGTAGGGGGTGGCCACCTCAGAGAATTCAAAAGAGTTTTATGGAAAGGTGGCACCTGTGGCATCTGAACCAAACTTTAAGTGTGGGTAGGAGCTCAACAGATGTCTGAGCTAGGGAGTTGGAGAAGAAAAGGAATCAAAGAGGGAAGCAATAGCCAGGCTTCTTTCGCACCCATGATCCCAAGTACTTAGAAAGTTGAGGCAGGAAGATTGCCAGTTGGGAGCTAGTATGATTAATCTAGTGAGACAGGGACTGGGGAGATGGCTCAGAGGAATAAGCACTTCCCCAGCAAGCACAAGGGCCTGAATTCAATCCCCGGTTCCACCAAAATAAATAAATAAATAAATAAATAAATAAATAAATAAATAAATAAATAAATAAAAAAAATAAACTGGGAGGGCCAGTGAGATAGCTCCAAGGACTGAGCATCTGCTTAGGCAAGTACAAGGACCAGGGTTCCAACCCCAGCACCACATGCTGCACTCTGTCCCCCCCCCCCGCCCCTGCGCATGTTGAGCTGGCCACCGAGACTCAGCATGGTGGCACATGCATGTAATCCCAGTGCTGGAAAGGCTGAAAACAGGAAGATCGCTATGAGTTCCAGCTGCATAGTGAGACCCTGTACCACATACTGGAAATTAAAAAAAAAAAAAAAGGAATCAGGGATGAGATTCATCCAAAACTGGGATTGCAGGTGTGTGCCACAACACCTGGTGTCAGGGCTGGCACGGTATGCCCAGGGTTCTGAGGGCAGCACAGCATGCAGTACGGGGGATCAAACTAAGGCAGGTGCTTAGACTGCTGATCTATCTTCCCAGCCCTGTGTATCTGAGACATAGTTTAGATATACAGTTCAGGCAGTTCTGAATTCATTATGTAGTCCAGGTTGGCCTCAAACTCACAGCAATCCTGCCCCAGCCTTCCAAGTGCTGGGATTACAGAGTGCACTAGCAATCCTGGTTTAGGAATGATATTTAAAACTATGCTTAGGGCTGGCAAGATAGCTCAGCTGACTAAGTGCCTGCTTTGGCAAGTAAGTACTCACATGTTGTGCTGGTCCTGCCCCTGGGGTGTGCTGACCCAGCAATCCAGTCCAGGCATGGTGGTGCACACCTGTAAGCCCAGAGCTTGGGAGGCTGAAAACAGGAGGATCACTATGAGTTCCAGCTGCGCAATGAGACCCTGTACCAAAATACATAAAATGAAAAAAAAAAAATACTATGCTTAGCTGGCCATGGTGACACATGCCTATGAGACAGCACTTAGGAGGCTAGCACAGGAAGATTCCTGTGACTTTGAGGCCAGGCTGGGCTACATAGTGAGGCCCTGTATCAAAAACAAAATCATGGATTATTTTGCTGAATTCACATACCTGCAATATTTAAATGGCAATGGAATACCTACTTATGACTAAACAAAAAAAAGGGGATAGAAAAGAAGGATCATTTTGTATCTGTAGGTAAATAATAGAATAGATATACAGCTACTTTCTCTTAATTCAATAAGAAGATTTGCATTAATAGTGTTTACACTATCATATCTGCATCTTGTACTATGAATAACTACTACAAAGACAATAATATGCAATGTATTAATTATTATAACTGTCCTACTAAGCTGTTTTGAAACTGTCTCATTGCTATTTGTTTCTCAATAAAATTAATTAAAAAAAATCAAACTATGCTCCTGAGACATGCTGAGATGGTGACTGAGACCGGGTGTGGTGGTGCGCACCTGTAATCCCTGCATTTGGGAGGCTACAAACAGGAGGATCACTATGAGTCCAATTCGGATAGTGAGACCCTGTAGACCCTGTACTAAAAATACAAAAAAAAAAAAAAAAAAAAGAAAGAAAAAGAAATTAAAGGGGCCAGGGAGATGGCTCAGTGGAATAAGCGCTTCCCTGGCAAGTGCAAGGGCCTGAGTTCAATCCCCAGTTCCACCAAACAAAGAAACAAATGAAAAGAAATAAAAAAATATATCCAATGCTAGCAGAAAAGGTTTGTTAATTCCAGGTACAGGGACTATGGCTGACATACGGAATTGGCAGGTGGAAAGAAGGCAACCAAAGTGAACTTGCAGGGGCTGGGGAGATGGCTCAGTAGAAAAAGTGCTTCCATGAAAAGGGAAGGGGTCTGAGTTCAATCTCCAGTTCTGCCAAAAAAAAAAAAAAAAAAAAAGAAAAAAGAAAAAAGTAAGTTCGCAGAAGTACAGACAACCAGGCACAATATGGTTTCCGGAAGTAGCAAGGGACTAGACAGGGAAACACTGACCAAACAACTATGAAACTTACTGAGCACTACAGTTCTCTAGCAGCTTCCTCGTCCATAAAGCTGAGCACAGTAAACCAGCTTTATGTGATTATTGTGGGAAGAAAAAAATCTGATTTTGCATGCAAAGCACCTGGCACCTAGCGGGCCCTGATTCATGGCAGACAGTGCTGTATATTACAGTGTTTGGGCACTGTTCATTCTCAAATTGACTCAGAATCATCCTTTGTCTCTATAAGGCACTTGGCAAATGTGATGGTTTTGAGCATGTTGACAAGGAGCAACAGTATCGACAGTTGGATTGCTTTTTTTTTTTTTTTTTACAATGTATTTGGTACAAGGTCTCACTATGCAACTCATCTTGGACTCAGAGTGACCTTCCTGTTTCAGCCTGCCCAGTGCTGGGATTACAGGCATGCACCACCAAACTTGGTCTTGCGTGCCCAGGGACCGGGCGGGCATGGCATGTGGTGCTGGGGATTGAACCCCACCCCTGCACTTGCCTAAGCAAGTGCTTAGTCCATTGAGATATCTTGATGGCCCTAAAAACTTAAAAAACAACAAGAAAAGAACCCCCACACATTTCTCTACCCTTTGGAGAACATTAAGGGAGAAGAAAGAATACAGTAGTTTGAGAGAGTAAAAGGAATGATAAAATTAATTCATTCCTTTTCAGTGCTAGGAATCAAATCCAGGGTCTCACACATGCGAGGCAGTCATTTTTTTCTTGTATAGGAGAGGTTTAACTTTTTTTTTTTTTTCAAATATGACTTGTTTAATTTTTAAAATATTTATTCAGCTGAGCATAGTAATGTGTACCTGTAATCCCACCCCTCAGGAGGCTGAGGTAGGTGGATTGCTGTGAATTTGAGGCCAACCTAGGTTACAAAGGGAATTTTTTTTTTTTTCAGAACTGGGGATTGAACTCAGGCCCTTGAGCTTGCCAGGCAAGCACTTATTTTACTGAGCTATCTCCCTGGCCCCTACAAAGGGAATTTAAAGCCAACCTAAACTGCATAGTAAGTAAGTAAATAATAAATAAATAAATAAATAAAATAAACTACGTAGTGAGATCTTATCTTTTTTTCTTTTCCTTTTTTTTTAGTGATTCAGAGATTTATTTATTTATTTATTTTTGAGAGAGGGTCTCACTATGTAGTTCAGCCTGAAGCCGGGCGTGGTGGCGCAGGCCTGTAATCCCAGCACTCGGGAGGCTGAGGCAGGAGGATTGTTGTGAGTTCGAGACCAGCCTGAGCTACAAAGTGAGCTTAAGGCCAGCCTGAACTGCACAGTGAGACCCTGTCTCAAAAAGATTAAAAAAAAAAAAAAAATGCAGTTCAGCCTGGCTTTGAACTCACTAGTAGTCCAGGCTGGCCTGAAATTGGCATCGATCCTCTTGTCTCAGCCTCCCCAGTGCTGGAATTACAGGTGTGCACCACTACCTCTGGCCTTCTGAAGCCTTATTTAAGCAACAAAATGCAGTCATAACAGTTATCAGATTTAATATGGGATATGAAATGGTTGTTCCACGTTTCCTTCTTGGATAAGCTTTTCCTTCTTATCCCTACTAGTTTTGAAAACATAATACTAGAAGAGGTGGGACCCAGGTCCACCCACCAGTCCTATCTGTGAGTTTTGGGCAATGGGCCTGAAATTGGGATAGATACTAGCTGATCTTATGTAGGTCCAATGAATCAAAGCAGGATCTTCGATGAGCCCTCGACATTGGGGGTCTTTATGAAAGATGACTTTTTTTTTTTTTTTTTTTTGGTGGAACCGGGGATTGAACTCAGATCCTTGCGCTTGCCAGGGAAGCGCTTATTCCACTGAGCCATCTACCCGACCCTAACATTGGGGGGTCTTTATACTGAAGCTGATATTCTTGTTTGAGCCAGGCTCTTACAGCCAAATGCTCTGCTTGTGCCTTCCGGGTTTTCAGAGATACATATTATTCGGCAGGGTCAAGGATAGAGGGAAGTGTGGCCAGGCAAACCACCTTATACATTGGGAACACCATTTTGCCTCACCCCCACTTACAGCTGCCAAGATCTTACCTTAAAAAGACAAAAAAAAGGGTCCAGGGAGATGGCTTCCCTGGCAAGTGCAAGGGCCTGAGTTTAATCCCTGGTTCCGCTATATCCCATCCTTTAAAAAAAAATTTTTTTTTTTTTTTTTTTCTTTTTGAGACAGGGTCTCACTATGCAGTTCAGGCTGGTCTTGAGCTCACTTTGTAGCTCAGGCTGGTCTCAAACTCACAACAATCCTTCTGCCTCAGCCTCCCGAGTGCTGGGATTACAGGCATGCGCCACCACGCCTGGCTTAAAAAATGTTTTATTTTGATATTTTTTATTTATTTTTGGTACTGGGGATTAAATTCAGGAGCTTGTGCTTGCTAGGCAAGCACTTATACCACTGAGCTATTTCCCCAGCCCAAAAATGTTTTGAGACAGGCCTCACTAAGTCACTAAGTTTTCCAGGCTGGGCTTGAACTTGGGATCCTGCCTCAGTCTCCCAGAGTGCTGGGATTGCAACTCTTTGCCACCACACTCAGTTGGGGTTTTTTTGCTACAGGAGATTGAACTCAGGTCTTGCCAAGCAGATGCTGTCCTCACTGAGCTATCTCTCAGCCCTGCCATGCTGTTTAGGAAGGATGTGTGTACATTTGATGGCAAAGGGGGGAAATGAGCATTAACAAGTGCTGAGATAAGGCAGCACTTCGAAGTATGAAGAATAAAAGTGTTTATGGAGCCTTGGCCTGAACGGACCCTCAAAGACAGGAATTTAGGAAAAGAGGGAATGTCAGGATGACTTTGGAACCCCTCACAGGATGGCCTGGAAATGTCAGTGAGCAACCACAGCAACGTAGGGCTCAATGCATAAAGTAAATGGAGACGAGTAGGAAGTAGCCCTCAAGGAAATGGGGCTACCTCTCCACTTTCCAAGTAAGTGGCATGTGGCATGTCCCAGGGCAGCTGAGGGGTTATTCTGAGGGGAATGATGGAGGTTGCAGGGCATTGATGGGAAAGAGTCAGAGGGTCCGATTTAATGTAGCAAACTGGCAAAACTTAGGAACAACAATATCCAATTAGACAAAAGTACAGGCAAACAGACAGTGCTATATACTGGTGATACTGTTTTTCTGGAAGGTCAGCTTGGCCACATACATTACAGTCTTTTCATGTGTGTGTACTGCTTCTCAGTCCTTCATGTTCGGGTCTAAGTGTTCAGTCTAAGCAGACAGAAGACACGTGCAAATATGGTCAGTGTTATTCTAATAGTAAAAGCAGGGAAACAAGCCAAATTTTCATTAAGGGAGTAGAATATACTAGTTGAATGGAAGATGGTTGTACAGCTACTAAAATGTAGAAAGTCTTTTGTTGCTACTGTTATTCTGAGACATGGTATCACTTTGTAGTCCAGGCTGGCCTTGAATTCATTATGTAGCCCAAACTGATCTGGAACTCACTTGCTCCTCCTGCCTCAGCCTTCTGAGTGCAGGCATTACAGATATGCACCACCACACCCCAGCTAGAAAGTCTTTATTGATGCAATAAAATGACTGACATTAGTAAATGAAAAGGGGAGTGTAGTTCCTAACATACAAGTACATTTCTGCTCTTTTCAAGGCCTACTTCTCCATACACAGAGGCACACATACCTTGAGGGGAGGGACAGCAACAGGAACTCGGCTTGAGCAACTAGGACAGTAGCGTGACCAGTAGCTAGGAGGACAGAGGAGAAATTCACATTCTCAGGGCTAACGATGGTGCATTCCTGTTGCACTTGGCCTGCAAAATACCTGGTGTGTGTTTGTGTGTGTGCGTGTGTGTCACACATGCCTGGACACACGCTAAAGCTCAGGTGATCCAGTTACTGGCGTGGATCAGGGGACATCTCTACCTTAGAGGTGATGGACAATACCACCCTGGAAAGAAGAGAGAACAGAGACAGCTCACCCTTAATTGCAGTCTCCTGTAAGGTGCCTCCTCCGCTGAGAGGGACTTCATGCAGTTGGGGCAGTGTGGGTGGACACCATTCCTCCAGGATGTGATCTGTGCTCCCACCCCCATAAGGCCCTTCCCTTCTATACCACAGCACCACCTTCAGGCCCCCTACACTGACAGCGCCCTGCCAGAGTCCTGTATAACCATTATTTTTTGCAACACACAGGTTTCATCTGGCCATGGTTTGGTCTCTCAACAAGTTTGATGATAGGTACACTCCATCCCTTTGATTCCATAAACACTGAACACGTTTTCTTTAGTCAGTCTAAAATTTATTTATTTATTTATTTATTTATTTGTGTGTGTGTGGTCCTACATTTTTTTTAAAGCATAATATGTATTTTTTTTTTTTTTTTTTTTTTTTTCCGAACCGGGGATTGAACTCAGGTGCTGGAGCTTCCCAGGGAAGTGCTTATTCCACTGAGCCATCTCCCCGGCCCTAATATGTATTTTTTTTTCTTTGAATTTAGTACAGGGTCTACAGGGTCTCAATACTCAGATGGACCACCATGCCCAATCTCAATTGCTATCCCAGTATGCCCCTTGGGCGTGGCCCTGAACCACAGGCCAGGGATTGAATCCCACCACTGTGTCTGCCTAAACAGGTGGTTTAATCTGCTGAGTTATCTGGCTCACTCAATATGTGACTTTTTAGTAAGAGGGACTTTATGCTGTTGAGGCAGTATGGATGAATGCAACAACAGAGCTCTTTGTCCTGCTGAGAATGGCTTTCTAGGACCTGCTTAGGCAGGTCACAGTGATCTTGTGGAGAGGAAGGGGGCAGCGAGATAGTTCAGTAGAATAAGTGCCTGCCTGGCAAGTGCAGGGTCCTGAGTTTAATCCCAGGTACCGAAAAAAATAAAAAAGGGCATACAGTGAGTGGACAGGGAGACAGAGAGCAAGCTCAACCGTCAAGGAATCTGAAGGAGAAAAAAACAGGGTGCCTGGAAGGGAGCACAGGATAACAAAGCAGTGTTTTAGGGTATAGAGAGATGGGTGCGCACTCCTACCTCAGGCAGGGAAGGTACTTGGACAGGAAAAGCTGGAGGCAGGAGTTAGGGCCAGGAAGGGCTGGGGGGACACTGGGCCAAGTACAGAGGGCACTTCCTTTACTTGTCTCTACTACAGTCCCCTGTGTGTGCATGTAATTCCAGCATTTGGGAGGCTGAGGCAGAAGGACTGCCGCAATTTCAACGTTAGGCTAGGCTGCAGTGTGTTCAAGGCCAGCCTACAGTTCAGAGCAACAGCCTGTCTGAAAGATAAATGGTTTCAAACATTTGAGGTGTTTTAATTTTGTTTTATTCAATATGTTCTTAAGATTTTTATATTCCAATTATGTGGGCTTTTTTTTTTTTTTTTTTTTTTTTTTTTTTTTTTTTTTTTTTTTTTTTTTTTTTTTTTTTTTTTTTTTTTTTTTTTTTTTTTTGTGGTACTGGATTGATCCCCAGACTTCTGCACTGAACTACATCACAGCCACTTACGTACATGAGTCAAGTCTCCGTAAATTGCTAAGTTGTCCACATTGGGCCTGAACTTGTGATCTTTCTACCTTAGCTTCCCAGAGTGCTGGGATAATTTTTTTTTGGGGGGGGGGGGAGTTACTAGGGATCGAACTTAGGACCTTGTGTTTGCCAGGCAGGTGCTTATGCCACTGAGGTATATTTCTGGCCCAATGCTGGAAATATAGGCCTGTGCCACTATGCACACAGCCATTTCAAATCACAGGGACACAGTGATTCCTCCCACTCTGAAATGCTTTTGAGAATATAAGTTCCGTGCTTTCTGGCTAATGCGTGTCTGTGCCTTCCCTTAGGGTCAGTGTCACCATCTCAACCAGACGCAGATACACGGGGATGTGTCCTATAGGTGTCCTTGCATGCTACCTTCCTGAGCCTCAGCTTCAGATGCCTCCTGGAAAGTGAGAAATTTTTGGAGAAAAGATATCAAGCGTGCTCCTGAATTAGGGTCTATGCCACTGCTGGGCCGCTGTAAAGATGAAGCTCAAGATCTCACTGATGGGTCTGTGGACCGTTGCGTCGCCTCCAAAAGTAGGAGCCGAGATCCTTGGCTTCTGCATCTCTGCGGCAGCCAAGCCCCGATGTGGTGCTGACAGGGACCAGGGATTTGAGGATACCAACATGGGGAGAAAGGATACTACCTCCTCTGCTTTCCGGCTGCGGGAGACTTCCACCTGGGCACCTCTGTCTCACAACCTGTGAGACCAACCCTAAATTGGTTCCACGGCTGGTGTTTCCCACAAGGGCGCTTAGTCTTGAGTACGCAGACGTCCTCCCTGGACTGCAGTTGGCTGGTGGGCCTATCTATTACATGACGAACCAATGAAGTGAGTGGGAGGAGCCACTTACCCTCCAATGGCGAGTAGAGGGATGCTGGGAGGGGCTTGGGGGGGTCTTTGTCCGTACTCCTGGGCGAGTGTGGACCTGCGCTTTGGACCTCAGTTTGGGCTGCAGGCTATCCTCGCTGCCCAACCATCGCCGCTTCTGCCCTGTTGTGGGTAGGGGAAAGAGAGGGCTCGGGGTAAGGAAGACTGGCGCGGCGTCCGGCCCAGCCCTGAGCGCCTGCTGTGTGCCAGGCAGCGGCCGAGAGCTGGCACGAGGTGGGCTGTCCGCCCCTGGCTTCCTGTGCATAGATTAACGACGAGCGGCTGTCACAACCCTCCTTACCGCCCTCCCACCCTTTGGCCTTAGATGGAGTTCTCTCTCAGAATCGCTTCTCCGGCCCGCCCGCCCAGCAGCCCACAGCGGGTGTGGCCAGGGGCGGGACCCAGCTGGCGCGTGACTCGCGTCAGTGTCGCGGCGTTTATTTGGCACGTGGTGGCCAAGGGGCTATAAGCAGGAGGTACTGTGGGCCGCCCCGTCTGAGCGAGCGAAGTCCAGGGCCTGCAGACGCTTGGGCGCTGCCAGAAAGCAAAAGGGTCCACGTGAATGGGCCCCGCGGGAGGTGCGAGATCCTGGGCCCTCCCGCTGATGAGGACTGGCCAGCGAAGCGTCTGGGTGGAAAGAAGCTTCTGGGGGCTGTATGAGCAAGGACAGCCGCCTCTTCCTTTTGAGACTTTGGTCAGCCAGGTGTGAGAAGGAAGGGGACTGGACGTGCCCTTGGTCGCCCAGGGACACGCAGTGATTTAAGATTGCACACAGAGGCAGGGATCTTGGCTCCAGTAGGAGCCACTCTGGGTGGGGTCCCCTTATGTCCCGCGTCCGCTGTTCCTGAAACAAGTTTCCACAATTACAAAGCTGGAAAGTTACTCAGCTCCTGGGACCGAAGGGTGAGTCAGAAGAGCATAAGCTATGGAGAACTGGCCTGGCCGCCCTGGGCAGCACACTCTTAATACCACCCTGTGCTTCCTCCAGAGCTACCTCTTTGGGGTAGGAGTCCAGGGGGTGCTAACTTCTGTGGATTAATAGCTCAGGCCCGGAAAATGGGCCCTTCACCCCATTCTAGCTGGTGTCCCTCCCTGTTGGTCCTTGCAGTAGAAAAGTAGAGAAGCTGCAAAATATTGCCACGCCTTTTAGTAAGTTTTAAACAGATTCCTTGGATTCGTGGTTTACAAAGTGCACTTCCACATGCATTATCTCATTTTAGTCTCCCTGAACGCAGTGTGTGCCAGGCTCTGAGCAGACACAGAGGAGACAATGCATTTTATAAGTAACCTTCAGGCTTGGTGTGGCAGTGTATCCTTGTAATCTCAGCTTTCTGAGAGGCTGAGACAGGAGGACCCTGGGCAATGTAGAAGTTTAGAGAGACCCTTCTCAAACTGAAGGGGGGAATGTGGGTCAGTTTGAAGGCCCTGGATTCAGTACCTAATACCACCACACACACACACACACACACACACACACACACACACACACACACCCTTTAGTTGTAGAGAGTAAACAGAAACCATTACACAACATTTCCAGGTAGAATAAAATACAGTAGATGCTATAAAAAAAGGGAGCAGATTCCTTTCCTAAAACACTTCATTGGAGGCAATTATACCCAGCTGGGCAGGACTGTGAAGAAAAAAATAGTTTAACAGATAGAAAATTGTAGGAATGAAACCTCAAATGATAGGAAGGGATTTTAAAGATAGAATAAATAAGGTGGCTGCAAGCCAGGTATGGTGGAACAGGCCTGTAATCCCAGAACCCAGGAGGCTGAGGCAAGAGGATCCTTGTAATTCTGAGGCTAGCCTGAATATAGTGAAACTGTCTCAGAAAAGCAACAAGAATCCTTGAAAAAAAAAAAAAAAAAAAAAAAAAAGGGAAAAAGAAAAGATAGGAATGACAGAGCTTTTTATTGTTTATGAACCTTTTTTACTTTTTAATTTTTTTTTCATTCATTTATTTTATTTGGTAGAGGGTCCTACTAGCAGCTCAGACTCAGTGATCCTCTTGTCTCAGCCTCCCCAGCACTGGGATCACAGGCCTGTGCCACCATGCCTGGTTCCACTGTCTCGACTGGCTCTGCTGGGCTGGCATGGCATGTAGTACAGGGGACCAAACCCAGGTCCTCATGCTTGCCAGCCAGGCACTTACACCACTGAGCTATCTTTCCAGCCCTATCATCCTCTTTTGAGTTAAGTAAACTCATCTGTTTTCATGTCTTTGACAAATAGTAGTAGTAATTCCTTCTTAAAAGTCTGCTAAATTTACCTGGGTGTGCTGGTACACACCTGTAATCCCAGCACTTGGGTGGCTGAGGCAGGAGGATCATTTCAGGTTCGCTGGGCTACAAAGTGAGTTCAAGGCCACCCTTAACTTCATAGTGAAACCCTGTCTTAAAAAAACAAACTAAAAATAGAACCCAAACCAGAGCCTCCCTACTTAAACCTTTTGATGCTCAGACATCTTTTGCAGAGTGAAGTCCAAGCCTTGGTGATCTTAGTCCTCCATATGAGGCCTTTGCTTCAGTCTTCAGCTTTAGGTGTGCTGCTGCGTTATCTACACTGCAGAATATGGTTTCCTAAGGGTGCCTGACACAACGTTCCTGTTTAAGGGATTCTCTCTTTATCCTCATTTGCCCTGGGACATTCTACATGTCTTGAAATCCAGCTTACTAGTTTTTATTTATTTATTATTTTTTTTAAGTAAGGGTCTACAGGGTCTCAATATGTAGAGTGGACTCATAGTGATTCTCCTGTATTCAGCCTCTCAAAGAGCTGGGATTAAAGATGTGTGCCACCATTCCCAGTCTCAATTGACATCTCAGTGCACTTCAGGGGCAGGGGCAGCATAGCATGTTATGGATTGAACCCTGGCTGATGTATCTGCCTAAACGGACGCTTTAATCCGCTGAGCTATTTGGCCGACTCTTAGCTCACTAGTTTGGGCTCGGGATGTCTCATCTCTCATCTCTGAAGCCCACTTGTTTCACCATTTTGTTTCCTCTCCACAGCCTAATACCTAATATAATTTTGCTTTTTTTTGTAGAACCGGCCGGGGATTGAACTCGGGCACTTGTGCTTGCCAGGGAACCACTTATTCCACTGAGCCATCTCCTGGCCCCTCTAATATAGTGTTTGATGCAGAGCTGCCACTTAATAAGTGTTTGTTGCACTGGGTATGGTAGGGAAAACCTGTAATCCTGGCTACTCGGGAGGCTGAGACAGGAGATCACAAATTCAAGGGCAGCATGAGCAATTTAGTGAGATCCTGTCTCAAAATGAGTTCTTAAATCCCTGGTTCCACCAAAAAAAAAAAAAAAAAAAAAAAGTTCTTAAAAACCGTGGGTGCATTTTATTTTATTTTTATTTATTTTTGGTGGAACCGAGGATTGAACTCTGGCCCTTTTCTTTCTTTCTTTCTTTCTCTTTTTTTTTTTTGCAGAACCGGGGATTGAACTTAGGTATTTGTGCTTGCCAAGGAAGTGCTTATTCCACTGAGCCATCTCCTTGGCCCCCTCGTGGGTGTATTTTAGGGGTACAGTGCATATGTAGCATGTACAAGGCCGTGGGTTCATTCCCCAGCAGTGAAAAAAAAAAAAAAAGAATACACAGAAAATGAAAGCTGGGGGCCAGGAAGATGGCTCAGTAGAATAAGTGCTTGCCTGACCCTGACAAGCACAAGGGCCTGCATTCAATCCCCAGTTCTGAAAAACAAAAAAAAAGTTTGTGGCATTTCAGGTAGAAGATAGAACCATGGCATGAGCAGACAGCATGAGTAGACAGGGGACTGTCAAGGCATGGAATGGCTATCTACAGCTTGCCTAGCATCCAAGGGATGCCCAGGGGATCGTGTGGGCTGTCTGGAGGAGAGTTTGTGCTGGCTCTCAAAAAGCCTTGTGCAGGTGTTCACTTATCAGAGCTGGGACAAAGATGGAAGGATAGATTGGAGAGGGTAGGCAAGGGTTTGTGCAAATGAGGTATCAGCTCTGTTGTACAGAAAGACACCCAGGGAAATGGTGACCAGCCAAGGCCATAGTAGAGCTACGAGCTGAACTGGTTCTGGACCTTAACAAATCCAGAGACATTTTTCTCTGGGGTCCTGGGGATTGAACCTAGGACCTTCACAGTGAACTACATCCCTACCTTCATCTATCCCCCTTTTTATTGGAGACAGGTTGACCATCTGGGTTCAAATTTCTAATCACAGGCATCATACCCACGTAATTTTGGAGCTCTTTGCACCCCATGTGCTTGTGAAGGGGGCATCAGGGTGTCCTCATCAGTCAGGATAGGGTAGGTTGTTTGAGACACAATCTGTAGTGTTGTTTTTTTTCCCAGAACTGGGGATTGAACTCATGCCCTTGCGCTTGCCAGGGAAGTGCTTATTCTACTGAGCTGGGTTCTTGACAGTAGCAGTGTCAAGGGAAACTTGGGAACTCTTAAGGACAGAGGATAAGATGACTTCACTCAAATGGCAGCTGGCAGGAGGCATCAGTTCCTTGCCACGTGGGCCTCTCCATAGGGTTGTTCACAACAGGGCTCTAGCTTCCCCCAGGGCAAATGATGAAACCCTGAGAGGTGGAAGCCTCCTTATCCTTGCCATCACTTCCACCTTCTTCACTGGTCCCACATAGCAACCCTGACCTGCAGTGGGTGTGGACAAGATACCTAGGCAGGGATAGGTGGAAGCCGTTTCCAAAGCTGCTACAGGCAGCCTGGTCTTCTAAACCTCTCCTCTCCCTCTACTGAGGAGAGAAACGAAGTCAACCAACCCTGTGAGAAGTGCAGAGTCAACACAGATGGTGGTGGCGTTCTGCAGGGAAGGCTGCCTGAGGCTGAGGACACTCTGTGACTTCCCTGCCCCCCACCCCTGCAGCTGGCTGAATGTACAGCAACTGCAGCGTTTAGCCTACAGGGTGGACTTCAGGCATTTACAGGTCAGCCTGGGCTGTTGTATGAGGCTGCTCTCCCTTAGTGGCCTGATGGGGTCAGTCCAGAGGAGAAGCCCAACCCCGCTAGGAGTTATATCGTCCATCCTTTTTTTTTTTTTTTTTTTTGGCAGAACTGCGGATTGAACTCAGACCCTTGCGCTTGCCAGGGGAAGTGTTTATTCCACCGAGGCAATCCTCCATCCTTAATTAATATATATTTTAAAATTCTAAGACAGAATCTTGCTGAATCACCTAAGTTTCCAAGGCTGGGCTTCAACTTGAGATCCTCCTGCCTCATCCTCACAGAATGCCAGGGGTTATTCGTATGCACTATCACGCCCAGGTCCTCCTGGGGCTTCTCACTGGACAACTCCGTCCATGGTTGCCTTCTTTGAGCACCAAGACACCTGGACACACAAGCCCTAGCACAAACCACCTCTCCCTGCCAGGGCAAAAGCACACAGGCAGGCCACTCCAGGTCTTCCTTCCCCTTCTCGCCGCACCAAAGAAACCAAAGCCCACACCAAAGTATCAGAAACGTGTCTTCTTTTCTTTTAATAGTAAACCTCTTTACAACAAATATAGTGAAAGAGTTTTCAAACAAAACTCATAAGAATCTCGAGGACTTTGTCTTTTCTTATTGTGTAGAATACTAAGAAAGCATCACCATACAGCACGAAAGGAAATATTGAAAACAAATCAACAGCCACACACTTGGACTCGCCCTGCCCAGGACCCAGGCGCCCCAGGAGTGTGGGTGATTGTCGGGCTTGGGGGTGGGTCACTTCTTCAGCCTACCCACTCCTCCCTCCCTCGTCCCACCCCCCTCCCACCCTTTCTCTGGGACTTGGATGGGGACTGCAGAGAATCCAGATTCTCCACAGGCCATCCCCACCTCCTGCCCCCATACAAATCCCAGTCCTTCTACCAACAGCTTAGGTGGGGGCAAGGCCAAAGAGGGAGATCAAGGAATTCCCAGGCTCCAGGTCTCCCATCCATGAACACCTAACTCCCCTAGCTCCTGGGATTCCAAAGAGTTAGTTAAAAATATATAGAGATATAGATATTTCTAGATACACTTTTACATCATTTCTGTCTCTCCAAACAAATAAATTATCAGCAAAAGAAGGTGCATTACTTCCTTCCTGTCCGAAGGGGGGAGGGGTGGGCAGGGCTGGGTCAGTCTGCTCCTTGCTGCACTGTGGGGAGGGAGGTGTGTGTTCCACTGAGGCAGGTGGCCTTCTGGCCCACTGTCCCTGAAAGCTGTGGGAACCTGGGGAGGGGAGGGGCATGGACGACTCCAGTGGTTACTTTGGCGACTGCCCAGTCTTTCAGAGGGAGTGGGTGGGAACAAATTTGGCTTGTGAGAGGAAGAAAAAAGAAGTCCTTACTTGAGGTCTGAGCTAGCCAGGAGCCCCTACCAAGCGAAACCTTGGGGTACTGACTGCAGAAATGTCCCATATTCATTCACAGACTAATCCCTGCTGCCAGGGACAGAGAAGAAAGGACACACACACATCCACACAGGGTAATCAGAAGCCAGGTCTGCCCTTCCGAGCAGAGGGCAAAACTGGCAAATATTGCACCGAGAACTGCAGGGCCTCGCCCCCACTCTGGGGTCATGGTGGCCAAGTTCCACTAGAGGGTGGGCAGACTGGGGTGGGAGGGGTAGCCTGAGAAGAGAAGGCCAGTCATGCAACACTTAGTGAGCACCTGTCAGCCATTCAGCATCACTGAATGCCTACCACATGCCAGGTCCATCCTGCCTGCCTACAACACCCTGATCAAGTCCCATCGATTCCTGAAATGGCCCTAGGAACCTGGGGAAGGCTGGACATTTTGCATCCCTGTCGGCAGACCACTGAGTCTGAGGTGGTAAGGAAGGACCACTGCCTGGAAGAGGAACTGGAATTTTTCTCTGAAAGTGGGAGCATGTGCTCTGGGAAAGGGCACTGTGTTAGGTGTGGGGGCCCAGCGGGCAACTGTGCCGAGAGGCCATGGTCCCAGAGGAAGGCAGCCCTCACAGGGAAGGGTGCAGAGAGAAGCAAAGAGGGCAACTGCCAGCTGCCTCCACTGCAGGATGGAAGCCGGCGCCAAGGGCAGGAACAGAGAAGGGAGAGAGGGACAAAGAGCTGGAAGCCAGGGCAGTGGAGCTGAAGAGTCATTCTTTGGAAACACCTGGCCATCAGACACAGAACTGTGCTCAGAGCTCCTTCCTGTCCCACAAAGATTCAGGAATCTACCCCGCCCCTCCCCCGGCTCAGAGGGACACGAAGGTATACTGCACACAAGTGTGCACGTACATGTGCACACACAGACACACTCAACTACAAAGGTACACTGGGACACAGAAATACCAGAGGCCCTCGCAAACATGCCTGGGCATGTGCAGCCACGTATACCTCTCTGGCTCTGGTTCCTTCCCTGTGTCAAGTGCCAGAATACTGTGAGGACGGGTCAGCAGTAGGCACAGATACCTGCCGCATGCGGCCTGATCTAACGCTAATCTGATAGGAGTGCAGGGGCACTGCCCCGGTGGGCCGAGTAGCTAGGCATGTGTGGAGGAATGGCCAGTCTTGCCAGCTTGCCTTGTCAACCTCCCAACCAGGCCTGGGTATTGGTGAGAGCAGAGAGCACATGGGGTTCCACCCCCTCCAGGCTGGTCTGATCCAGCCCAGGTCATGGGACCCATTCTCTGACTGCCTCCTGGGGTACTGGGCTCCTTATGGTGGGGGCAGCTGAAGGGAAGGGAAGGATAGGAAGGGGAAGGGAGGGGAGGAGAGTGGAGGAAGAATAACAGCAGAAGAATCTCGTCTGTACAGTACGGGCCATTTGAGTCATTATTATTACAATATACTTTGACAAAAATAGAATCTCATTTCATATCAATACAACAACAACAACAAAAAAAAAGTTTCCTGGACTGTTACACCGCTAATGTTTTCCAAAGGTCACTATTTACAATTACAGTAGCCAAGAGGGGCGGTGGGACGTGGCCTGGAGGCAGTGGGACAGGAGGTAGCAGACAGTGAGGGTGCCAGAGCAGTGAGATGGGCGGGAGCAGGCACCTGGAGGCAGCGGCTTCCGGGAGCTGAACACCGCGCCACCCACCGACCCGCTCCCTAGGGCGGGGCGGCGTGCATGCAAGGCAGGGGACGCCCTCCCACACCTGCTCTTTGTGCCCAGCCCCAGAGCACCTCCCTGGAGCTCTGGCAGGGCCAGCTTGACAGGGCTGGTCCGCTGAGGTTGGCGCACTATTGCACTGTGTATCCTAGAGAAAAGGCTGTGGACGGAGGGGCCTGCGCGCCCTCACCCAGCCCTTCTGTCCTCCTTGTGCCTCACCACTTTTCTCCCCAAATGTGCTTCCAGAGAGGCAACCCTCAAGGACCTGCCCCTAGACTCAGACGTAGGCAGCCTTCCCAGCCCAGAAGCTCAGCTGGCACCCACACACCTTGGGGGTACAGCACACAGAGCCAGCGAGTGTGTCGTGTAAGTGCGCAGGGCGCCTGAGGGCTGGCCAGGCAGCCCAGGTGCCTGTGGTGAGCAGCCCCAAAACGGAGACCCTCTGCTTCCTCTGATTCCCTTGGATATAGATCACCCATCAAGCTACCTTTGGGGTTTCAGTCTACTGGAGGGGGTTTTGTTGCTTGGTAGTTTTTTGGTTCTTTCTCTCTGTTTGGGAGATGGGGCGGGAGGGCTCCACATGCAGGGCTCGGCAAACTGTCCTTTCCCCAAGGCCTACCAGGCCCCCCACCCTTCCTGCAGCATATGTGTACAACGTGCAAAGTGTCCCCCCCTTCCCGCAAAAAAGAGCCTCCCACCAGTGAAAATGGTGGGATTGAGAGGGGACGAGAGCATCCCTCTCTCTAAAGCGAGAATCCAAATTAAAAAAAATATAATAATAATAATAATATAATAATAATAATTATACACAAATGTAACCATCAACAGGACACGGAGCACAAGAAAGGAAGTGGGGGTCGAGCGGGAGGAGCCCAGGACAGGGGGGGTGGGCGGTGAGATTGTCAACTCTTCATCAGGGAGGCTGGGAGGGGAGTGGGAACGTCACTTTAATGTCTGTGAAGAGAGGAGATGGAGAAGGGGTGTGAGGGGGACCCAGCTGCTGAGGCCCCTCACTCCCCTTTCCCATGGGCCGATGCTAGGGGCAGGCCAGCTGTGGGGCAAATGAGCCTCTCCTGAGATGACAAACGGACTGAGGGAGGACCGACTGACCACAGGCCTCTCAGGAGAGAAACAGGTGGGGGCACACGGGGCAGCCCTGGGTGCAGCACACACTGGCAGGCAGGGGAGGCGCTACAGTACCCAGGCGTCCAGCCGCATCCTCTTCACAGCCGAGCCCTCAGCCTCGGACTCGGGGGCTGCGCGCAGCAGGCCCAGTGTGGGCCCGAAGTCCCCCCGGCCATCATCCCGTTCGCCCGTATCATAGGATCCTCCTGCAGGGCTGCTGAGACCATCACCGGGCTCCGGGCGGGCAGCCGGGAACACCGCTGCCGGAGGGGGAGGCGCAGGGCTGCGCTCTCGGCTTGGGGACACCGGTTCTGACTTGATGCTGATGTGGGGGTGGGTGGTGACGGTGAGGGCAGCGCCCACGTGGGGCAAGGGGCTTCCCGGGCTGGAGGCAGGAAAGTGATTGGGGACAGGGGACAGAAAGAGAATTGGGTGATAGAAAAGCCACAAAGGAAGAAAGTGGGGGACAAGGATAAGAGGGAGACATAAGATGGGGAGAAAAGAGAAAGAAGTGGCATTAGTTCTAGTTTTGTCTCTGTCATCTATCCCCTACAGCCCATGTCCAACCCACCCCGCACCCTGGGGCTCGATGGGCAGGGACTGGGTGAGTCTCCACACAGCCTCATGGGTACTCTTCCGGCTCCTCCCCGCAAGTGCCCATGGGAAACCTCCCAAGGACTCACATGAGGTTGCCAAGAGACACGGGGACCAGGTGGGGCTGCTGCTGAGACGGCTGCGGAGGCTGCGGAGGCTGCGGCTGTGGAGGCTGCGGCTGCGGGGGCTGCTGGGGCTGCGGGGGCTGCTGGGGCTGCGGCCAGGCGGTGACGTTGCCTAGTGACAGCCCCCCTGGTGAACTGAAGGCCGGTAAGGAGGAGAGCTCTGCACTGGTCAACTGGTAATCTGCAGCAGAAGACGAGGAGCTTGAAAAGGGAGCCACTAGGAGGACCAAGGTGGTATTCAATGACAGATGTGAGCAATTTGAGAAACTCATAAAAATTCAGTGAAGACGGCACTCAGAAAAATGCAAGTCATAATAACAGGAGGTGCTGTATTTTAAAAGGATGAAGAGAAATAGTTTTTAAAACAGTGAACTTTATTTTTTATTTTTTGGTGGAACTGGGAAAACAGTGAACTTTTTTTTTTTTTGCAGAACCAGGGATTGAACTCAGGCCATTGCGCTTGCCAGGCAAGTGCTTATTCTACTGAGTCATCTCCCCGGCCCCAAAACAGTGAACTTTAAAAAGATATCATGTGAGCCGGGCATGGTGGCGCATGTCTGTAATCCCTGCACTCGGGAGGCTGAGGCAGGAGAATTGTTGTGAGTTCAAGACCAGCCTGAGCTACAAAGTGAGCTTAAGGCCGGCTGAACTGCTATGAGACCCTGTCTCAAAAAGACAAAAAAGGAAAAAAAATGTGTAGGTATCAGTTTTATAATGACAATTATTGACAGATATGGTGATGTATGCCTGTAATCCCAGCATTCAGGAGGCTGAGGCAGGAGGGTTACTCAAGAGTGTATACCCTAGGTGAGTTCAAGGCCAGCCTAAACTATACAGCAAGAAAAAATATATATAATAGTTTCTCTCTCATATATATATATATATGATTACAAAATGGAAAATAGAAGGAAAGGGACAGTAGGGAAAGTCCAATTATGTCTGCCGGCTCTCTACCTGCTAAATCTTCCTGAGGCAGCAGGAGCCATGGGGGCCAACAGGCAAGCAAGGGTGTTCAGAGAGTAACTCAGCAACTACCATTCCCCAACTGTCTTCAGACTATCCCTAACCTAAGAGCAGGCCCGAGGCACTGTGCCCACAGACAAGAAGACATGCAGGGCTTCCTAGGTCCAGGGTGAAGCCCAGGAAGGTATTCATTCCTTTCTAGATTGTCTATCCCTGCTGCCTGTGCTCTCTCTTCTCCTAGCCAACCTGGGTAGATGGGTGAGGGGGCCACAGCTGCTGAATTAGTTTATATAGAGAGTAGGTTGACTTTATTTTACATGCTTTGAGTTATTGTTGGAAAACTAACCACAAACAGTTTTTAAACCAAAAAAGATGACATGTTGTAAAAGGACAACAAACGTTGGATCAAAATGGAAATAAATAAATAAATAGTCTATCCACAGAGGACACTGAGGTGCCTACACTGCCATAGAATAGACGGAACCATACCAGGTTCACAGAATGCACAGCTCCATGGGTGCATCTTGTTCGGGATGTAGCAGAAGTCCTCCCTGAGAGCCACAGGGATGCTTCACTGTGACGGCAGAGGGCACTCTGGAAAGGGGCAGCCCCAGCATCCCCACCTACACCATGAGGCTACTAGTCCAGAGGCACGGACTCCAGCCCTCTGTCTATATAAGGAACACAGGAGGAACATGTGTGACGCAGCAGGGAAGTTAAAGGGCTGAGCTTCCAGGCCAATGTCACATGACCCGAGGCAAGCTGCTTACTCTCTGCTCTAGGGAGGCAGGGGCAGATCCTCCCCACAGGCACAGCTGCTGGCAGGACACAGGGAGCTCCACACCAAGGCATGCAGAGCACCGTCTGGCTCAGATTTTCCTAGCAGTACTTTACTGACGAAGCAGCTGCAGCCTCAGGGGTATGGACCAGCCTGTGTCATGGAGCCAGTGGCAGGGCTCAGAGGAGCCCCAGGACTCTCTATGACCTCTAAACCTCATTCCAGAGGTGGCTCATGCCTGCAACTCGTTTCCTGATGTTTACTGAGTTCTGAGATGCTTATATTTAAGAAGCTGGACAAAGTAAAAAATGGGCCCAAGACTGAGTATTTCTAACTTATATTTGCAAACAATGAAGCCAGGCCCAGGACAGACAGTGCTGTGCTGAGGTAGCTCAGGGAGTGGACAGTAGGGACCTCACTCGACTGTAGGTGGGAGTGGGTGACACAAGCCAGCACAGCCCTGGGGACTCAGGACGGGATGAGCACTAGGTGTCCTGTCTGAATTCTACCCAGCAGCCTCTTCCAAGTCCTCAAGTGCTTCCACTCAGAGGAGACATAGCTTCTGGAGGCCACGAGCAGCACCACCACCCAGAGCCCCCATAGCGAACCTGTGTAGCTAGTATCAACAAGGGGCTGGGTCCACCTCTTGCCCCAGAGAGGACCACAGCCAGATCACACCAGCTGGAACGTGAACTGAACTGACACTGACAATAAACAGCAATGTGCTAGTGGGGCTTTGGTTATACACCTAGGGTTACCTGAAAACACTGCTATTTGCCCTGGGTTTGCTTAGCTACTCCTGCCTCCTCTCAAGTGGGCAGGAGAAGGAAGAGTCCTGAAGACTGTGCTGAGCACCTGTCTCTGGTCCACCAAGAGCAATTGGCTTCACAGGCTGTAGGACCAGAAGACCATGAAAACCTACCAGGGTAGATTCCCATCTCAAGCAGCTTCTAACAAAGGCTGCCCTCTGCCAACCGTCCCACCTGGCCTGGCACTGGGAGCCAATCTTTCTCACTGCCCTCTAAGCCTTGGCCGCCCACTGCTTTGAGGGCCAAGGCTCAGCTCACAGGGTGCCAGGCCAAGGCTGAAGACTTAGGAATGTGGAAGTGAATACGCATAGCCAAGGGACAAGGGGCTCACAGACCTGCACGCCATGGCCTGTCCCCTCAACATAAATCAGGTCCTCCCACTTACTCAATTTTCCGTAAAGGGGCCTTACACCACACAGCACTAAGAGGAAGGGAGTAGACCTGTGAGATCTGTACTGGTGCCTAGTGCCTCATATGCTTCCATTCTGGGATGTGGGCTACAGTGGGAGCAGCTTGGGAGTCCTCTGGTAGAGTCTGCCCTTCTTGTAGGAAAAGCCCTATGCAAGCCACTCATGAAAGAACTGGGGGGGGGGGGGGCAAATGGCCCCTCAGGGCTAAGAGTCCAGCTTCTCCAGTCAGGTATGAGCTGTGACACCAGGTGAAAAGCACTTCCCTCATTGGGAAGTCACTCCTGACACAGCAGCCTGGCTGAGACTGTGACAGACTACACTAGCAGGTGTAGGTGGGAGTGGGTGACACAAGCCAGCACAGCCCTGGGGACTCAGGACAGGATGAGCACTAGGTGTCCTGTCTGAATTCTACCCAGCAGTCTCTTCCAAGTCCTCAAGTGCTTCCTCTCCTACAGATCTGCCTCCTCAACCTTCACCAGTCCTCTGTCTCTCCTCCTCATGGTTCTCCCCACCACGCCAACAAGAAGCTGGCAAATCCACCTGGCCATACTGCTGCTTGGGTGTCTTCCTCAGCCTCTCTCCTCTCTCCTCATGCCTTCCTTCTCAGGGAAGTCTTTTTAGCGCTGTCTGCCCACCCATTCTCCTCAGCTGGCGTCTAGGGCTTGGCAGCCTGCTCTTTCTACTGTCCCATCTCCCTCTGGTGAGGCTCCCTGTGGACAGGGTCTCACCTCCCCTCGGTTCTATGTCAGAGATAAAGAATGCCTATGCAAGTTGGAGTTTCAGATAAAAGTATGCATGGCTATCATAACTTTCTTTCTTTTTGTCTTTTTGAGACAGGGTCTCACTATGCAGTTCAGGCTGGCCTTAAGCTCACTTTGTAGCTCAGGCTGGTCTCGAATTCACAACAATCCTCCTGCTTCAGCCTCCCAAGTGCTGGGATTACAGGCATGCACCACCATGCCTGGCTCTTTCTTTCTCTCTCTCTTTCTTTTTTTTGTGGAACCAGGGATTGAACTCAAGCCCTTGTGCTTGCCAGGGAAGTGCTTATTTCACTGAGCCATCTCCCCGGCCCCTATCACCCTATCATAACTTTCTACAATACCCCAAGCTGTGTTTCCCAGATACAGCATTTGCTTTTACCCTTTTTCTCTTTACTCAGCCCAAGTTCACCCTGCTGAGTAGTTTTTCTCACTCTTCACTTTTACTTTCTCAAATAAACTTGGCCATTGCTTAAAAAACAAAAACAAAAACCCACAATATTTTTAGCAGAACAAACTTTAGCAGAAAAAAAAAAAATGTCTTTGGAATAAAACTGAACAAGGGGCCAGGATGTAGGTAGCTCAGTGGCATAGTGCCTGCCTAGCAAGCGCAAAATCCAGAGTTCGATTCTCAGTACCAAAAAAGAAAAAAATAGTAAAAATAAGACCAAGATAGTCCCTTTGGGGAAAAAAAAAAAAAAAAAAACTGAACAAGTACATGTTTTATTTAAAATTTGGACCTTGGGGATTTAGCTCAGTGGCACAGTACCTGCCTGGCAAGCTCAAGGTCCCAAGTTTGATTCCCAGTAACAAAAATAAATAAATAAATAATAAATAAGTAAAAATAAAATTCGTATCTTGCAACTGTAATTAGATGGGGACTTCCCAAAATCAATGGCCTAAAACTGTGCGCTCAGTGTGCCTGGTGCTCCCCGTGGTGGCCCACTCACCTGCCCCCACCCAAAGGCACTCACCTGTGTTGTAGGCAGTGGGCATAGAAGAGAAGGGGAGGCCCTGGCTGAGTAAACTCGGTGTAGCCACGGAAACCACAGGGGTGGTGAGCGAGTGGGTAGACTGGGAGACCCCAAGGCGCTGGGCATTGTTCTGCAGGAGAAAACTGTCTGTCAGGAGGTAGCATTTGACTTGGGCAGGCCCTCCATGCCAAGGCCAGGCTGCAGGGCCTGAATCCCAAGGGAGGGGGAGGCATATTAGCAGAGGAACTGCAGACACACAAACACCGGCTACCCACTTGGAGACACTGAGACCATGAGGAAAAACGTGCTTACTCCTACAGGTCCCTTGGCAATCAAATGTGTACAGAGAAGAAGGACGCCACCAGTCCCATGCTGGGCCTGAGCTACTGGGCCATGCCTTCTCCTCTGTCCAGGTCCCCAGAGTCCACCCTGTATCACTACACCACAGCACACACTCCTGGAGAGGTGTGCACATATCTGGGAGGGGACTGCGGGACCTGATGTGTCATGTGCCTGCGCGTATGCACACACGTGTGTGGGGCTGTCAGCTCCATCTGCTGTTGAGTCACTTGTTTATTCCAACTCCTTGCTGGGGCCGAAACTGCCACTGTGTTGGCCGCCAAAGCCAGCTTGCCTTTTCCAGCCTCTCTGGCCTCCCATCAGGGAGCTGGGGAGGGAGGAGCTGCTGCCCCACTCCTGGCTGAGTGTGTGTGTGTATGCATGTGCCTGTGTGTGTGACAGAGGACTCCACCCTCGACTTAGGCCTCAGCTTCCACGGGCAAAGCACCGTTATTGGCTGGCTGGCATCCTTGCTAAGGAGCTCTCTATCCTGGGTTCCAAAGTGCTATGCAGGCCTCGGTGGGGCCGGGGGACTGGTGAGATCCAAAGGCCTCCTCGCCTGGGTATCAGAGTTGGGACTTCTGAGGCCCTGGGATGGCTTTATTCCCCTTTGCACAGACAGACATACAGACACACAGACACACAGACACACACACACACACACACACACACACACACACACACACACACCTGAATGAATGCAACATTACATGAAGACACCCACAAGCACACAGTACACAGCATGCATGTTCAATCCTTACTACCCCAGTCACCACAGCATAAGCATAGCTCCTAGCAAATACCCAAGTCAACACCGCACGTGCCACACGCAGGCAGAAGGATCAGGGGACACAAGTCATGCTGGGGGACTGCAGAACAGTGGCTGACCCAGAATTTAGAGGCACAGCAAATGTCTCACAACCTCACTTACCAGATCTAAATGGTCCTCAGTCTGAGAGCAGAAATAAAATCAAGGGGGTGGCTTAGTCACTGGCCTCCACTATCCCCACTGCCACCCACCCAACTCTGCCCTGAGCAGGAGCTCTCCCTGGCAACTGGTTTCTAGAAGACACATCCCAGCTCCCACAACCATCACAAGTTTCTAGTCCTCGCCCTCACCTTTCGGTCACTATAGTGCAATCTCTCCTATGGTCCTCCCAGCACAGAATGTTCTTCCCATTTCAGTCCCTTTCTATGGCTAGGGAATACTTCTGTGTTCTAGCTTCTTGACAGGTCTTGGAGAAAGAGCCCTTATCAAGAGTTGTGCTTCTATGACCTCCCTTGGAAATCCCAGGTAGGCTGGTACCCCTCCGGCCAGACGCCTCATCCTTCATTTTCCCACCCTCCTGTTCTTGGGCCAAGGCCCAGACACTCACCAAGTGGTGCATTAATCCCTTTCCTCCCTGGGAGGTGATGACCCTCAGGTCAGGCTTTCTGCTGGGGGCTCCAAGCTGGGCACTGTGGGTGGGTGGGGGTGGAGACTTGGCAGGGATGACCTTGTTCAGACTGTTGCCATTGGCCACAGGGAGGAGGCCTGGCGAAGCCCGGGCACTAACGTAGCCATTCCCTAGAGAAAAAAAAAGAGATGAGAGAAGGAAAAGTATAGCCACTCCTTGGCCCTGCCAATGTCCCCACATCAATCCCATGCCATCCACAAGTTTTCAAGTCACTGTGCCTAGGTGTTGAGTGGTCTGATATTCCCTAAAGTCTTCCTTCCCATCTTGGGCATGAGAGAAGACTCTTGCTCCTACACTACTGGGTTTGTGTCTGGCATCCAAGTGACAGGAGAGAGGAGCAGCAAGGTGGGGGTACTGCAAAGCAACCATCATTCCTGCATGGCGGACAGTAGACCCGGGACCAGGCCGTACTCTACATGCTCTCTGCTTTGTCTCCAGATCCCACAATCTGCACTAGACAGGATGCACAATGACAAGATGGGAATGGGGAGTAGCTTGGTCATCAGGGCCAACCCCCACCCGCTCCGACTGCTCCCAGTACACTGAGCTGGGGACACTATTATCTGTACTGGCCTGCAGGAGACAAGCCACTCACTGGTGCTGATGGCGTGGTTGGCACTGGTAAATGGATGACATAGCCACCACAATTAGACTGGCAACAACAGGAATAATAACTATCTTTCACATCTGCTCTACACTACACAATGTCCACAGACCTTATACACACATATTATCTCATTTAATCCTCACATTTACCCTGCAAAATGGACAGGACACATATCATTAACCCTGTTTACAGAAGAGGGGACTCGAGTCTGGCTGGGAGAGGTATGATGACTTATCTGGGGCCACACAGACAGCTGGAGGACTCACTCGTGCTCTCCACATGCTGGGCTCCCAGTTCCCACTGCATCACTATTTTTCTGAGGTCCACAAACATTTCTTGGCCCTCTTCTAGACAGAAAGGGATATTCACACACCCACAAATTTCTTGACCCTAGTACACAATTGCTGCCAGGTGGATCTGTTCCCTAAAAGTATGCTATGGCCCCAGCAATGTCCATGGTTGCCTCTATCCCAAATCCCAGAATGACTCTGGAAATGGCAGGAATGTCAGGGTGACATAAATGGTGACATTAGATGTCAGTTACCCTGGCGGACGGTGGCGAGGGCAGAAGGGTCTGTCAGCTGCTGGGGCAGAGGGCAAAGGGCAGTCTCTCCTGTGGCTTACACCCATGCGCTCACAAGCACACATCAAGCAGCTGGCTATCCCTGGAGCATGAGACTGTGTGTACATGTGGATGTGTACGTGCTGGGCCTCTAAGCCAGCGGTGAGCCTATGGCATGCATGCCACAGCAGACTTCCTGTCATCACCAAGAGCTCTGAAAGGTTCGTTGTCGCTGCTCATGGTGCTCTTACTCTCCAGGTCCCAACCAGGAAGTCCTACTCAACTGGGAACGCCTGATCCACTGCTCTGGAAAGAGTCTATCCTCACAGCTTGCCCAGTCCTCACCAAACCCAGACCTTTGCTGACCATCCACACCAACCACTGCCACCCACCCCAGGAACAATGGGCTTAGAGATTCGACTCCTCATCTGGGGTGGCCCTGGGACTGTCCTCTCCTCTCCTCTAGGTCCACCTGGCTGAAGGGGCAGCTACACTCACCAACAGGGCTAGGACAGGCTCCATTAGCACTTGTGAGGTCACCCCCCAGCATGGCTCCTGAGGAAAAACAGAACAGTCATGAGCTGATGATACCCTATCTTCCCAAGTCCCCCCCCCCGCCAAGTAAGTCTTTGAAGGCAGAATAGAAAGAGGGGACCCCAAGACCTAGGCTCTTCCTTCAGCAGCCACAAAGGTATGGGAATCCTATGGTGGGTGACTTACTACACAATCTCAGCATCCTCTCTACTCCAGTGGCCCACTCACCTGCACTAGCTGGCCGCTGGGGCAGGCCTGGAGACACGCTGTTCCTCTGTAGTGCTGGCTGCTGGGGGGACAGGAGCCGTGGGTCTGTGAGGGATGACGTCACCAAGGAAGGGGTGACCAGGGAGCCGCTGGGATTGGTGAACTGCAGTGAGCTCTGATTGGACACGGGCACGGTGACAGGCATGGCAAAGTTGGGGGCCGGGACAGATGACTAGACAGAAAGATAGAGGGGTAGAGTCAGGGCTGATCAGTCCTTGCCTCTGGCCCGACCTTGGAGGGCAGGCAAGGGTTCTTCAGGGTTCTTCACTATGCATCCTAGAGCCAGCAGCTCAGTCTGTCTTGGCCCTCTTGCAGTTCCACTTGCCATTCCCACCAAGGGACAACATTAGAAGGTGCTTTGGGGTCCAGTTCTGGCCCAGATGATAGGAACAAGACTCTGTTCACTATAGAGGAACCAGGGACACTCCCTGGTTGGGGCAGGTTAGTCCTCAGCCAGGCAGGGCACACTGGGAGCGGGTTAGAGGCCAAGTATGGACCTGAATTCACACACAAAACTGTTAAGGCTTGTGCCATGAGTCAGGACCCAGCTCTGCTTGCCATACACTGGCCTGGTAGAGAGGGAGCTTGGTCTCCGCTTCATCTAAACAAAGTCCAGCCTTAGGTAGGGTTTCCTCCCCAGGATAACTGTGCTAGAGCACACTTCACCTTCCTGTCCGCAAGTCTTGAGGTCCTCTATGTGTCACTAAATACCCCCCCCAGCTTCTGCGCCACTGAGCTGTCTAGGCAAGGGTCATAAGGTCCTCCGTGGGCACTCCCAGCCCCAGCACGGCTCAGAGCAGACACGCATCAGAGGCAGCAGAGGGCCGGGGCGGGGCGCAAAGCCACACCATGCACCACGGGAGGCACCCTCCACGCGACTACTCACGGCCAGTCTATAACTCTGCATCATTTTATCAAACTCCTCGTCTATCTTTTTATATTTCTCTTCCGTCTGGGGGGTCAGGGCAAACACCTCGTCCACCTCAGGACTCTCACACTCCCTGTGCTTCTTGTGCAGCGCCTGGGGGAGGGGCCAGGAGGGGCCAATAGAGAGACAGTGAGTGAGGCTCACCCCGTAGCGCCGGAAGAGCCCGTCCAGCTCCTCGCTGGCACGCCGGTACTTGTCCTCCAGCAGGGGGCTCTGTTCCAGCGAGTCCTCCCCATCGGGCTCTGGGCTGTCGCAGCCGTTGAACCCCTTCTTCCTCAGGGTCTGCAACCGCACCACTACCATCAGCCAGTGAGGGTCTTCCCACCCACATTCCCTGGCCCCCAGCTTCAGCACCTCTTCCCCTCCCCTGGGGCCTGGGTAAAGGCAGCTTGGTGATGGGACCTGAAAATGGAGGGTGTATTATAGGGGAGCTATGCCAGCCCAAGAGCGCTAGGCACTGGGACAGTGACATGGGGAGGGCTCAGCTAAGGGTACTGTAAGACACCTTGCTGGGGCTGGGGACATGGCTCAGTAGAATAAGCACTTCCCTGGCAATTGCAACGCCCTGAGTTCAATCCCTGGTTCTGCCAAAATAAATAAATAAATAAATAAAAGCCCCCTTTCTAAGACCTGACCAGGAAGCTCTCTAGGTTGGGAGTTCTGTCCGTCCCAACATATGGGCCCCTAAGGGATGAGGAAAAAGAAATAGGGACAGAGATCGAGCAGGAGATGAGATGGAGGAAAGCAAAGATGTCTGCTGCAACCTAAGGCAGTGCTTTGTGTGCTCCAGACCCCACAGATACCTGCTTTGTTTTTTAATTTCCTGCAAATCTCTAATCAGCCCATGGCTTCCCGGGTACCCTCTTTATCTACACAAGTTCTATCCCCAAGTTGTGTGCACCCTGTAGTGAGACGCAGCAGCTGAGCTGCCTCATGCCATCCCTGGTGCACCCTTCAAAGTAGGCACTGACCCTATTTTGTGGAAGGAGACACCATGGCTCAGGGACGCCAAACACCTGCCCAATGCCACATGGTCAGTAATGGCCATAGCTGAATTCCAAAGCTTGTGTCCTTCAACAGTTTACAATGTCAGCTGTCTTTGAAACAGCACATACAGTCATGGAGACCCACAGAGAGACAGAGACAGAGCAGAAAGACAGAAACAAAGAGGGAGACAAACCAGATGCAAGAGCAGACCAAAGGGGTAAGGCAGCAAGAAGGTTCCTGGAAGATGGGGAGGGAGAGGATCTGGGGTCTTGTAAGGCCTGCAGACAGGAGACAGACTTCCCCAAGGGTGGGTGGCGGCCCAGGCACTGTGAGACACTTGTGCACCCCTCCCTGCTCCCCAGGCTGGATCTGTGTGAGAGGAGGAGCTACTAGTGAGACCCAGAGGTTGGGACCATGAGTGCAGGCCTACCTCGATGATGTCGGCGTTGGTGCGGCTCTCGTGCGGCTCGTTGTACTCAGTGTACTTGAGCAGCACCTTGTCCATGTCGGTGCTGGCATACTGAAACAGCTTGTTGGAGTGGTTGAAGATGATGAGGGCGATCTCACAGTCACACAGCACGCTCAGCTCATATGCCTTCTTCATCAGCCCAAACTTCCGCTTGGTGAAGGTCACCTGCAGGAGGGCAATGGGCAGCCAGGTCTGGCTTAGTAGCACTTTCCCAAGAGTGGGGAGCCTTATTCTCTGGGTGACACGGGAGCTCCTATCTGTGAAAGGAATGGGCTAACATCTCCCAGCCACCACATGGCCAGGACAGCACTGCACACCTCTGTATTGGGGATGAGAGAACAGGCAAGGACAAAAGCAGAAGAGGTCCTGGGGTGAGAGCAGGGAAAGATGCACTCTGGGATTGGGGAGCCTGAGGTGTGGCCTGGGTGGGCACATAGTTCCAGAGCTGTAGCACAGCCTCCAGTTCTAGGACACAGATTCAGGAGACATAAGGGCTCTTCTAACTCAGACCCTCCTCTTCTAACACAGCCTCCAGAACTCCTCCTGTTCCAGGAAGCCCGCTAGCCCCCCGTCCTCACCACTCTGTGAAGCTCTAGAGGACTTCCTCACCTGTCTGTTCCGCTCATCGGTGATTCGCTGGATCTGGATCTTTTTCCTCCCCATCTTCTCCAGAGGTCCTCAGTGCTGGGGAGGGGAGGGGCTGTAGGGTGACAGGTCTTGCTGTACCTCACACTGTGCTCATGAACGTCCAGGACCTATGCTTAGTTCATGGTCTGCAGGACACTGTCCTGGAACAGAAAGGTCATGAGGGGGCTGTCAGGCCCTGAGAACCCAGCTTTTTGATCCCTGGGACACAAGCCAGACTCACACCACCTTATGAGAGGCTGGCATATCTTAGCCCACACTGAGATGGCTACCTACGCAAGGTTATGCTGAGCACTCAAGCTCTAGACCAGACAGGACATGGAGTTCCTGCTGCTAATGGTCTGGATCCTAGAGAATGCCTCTAGCCCTTCTCTCTGTAGGCTCCTCAGTTGCTCTTCTGGCCTAAGCCAGTGGTTCCTATGCTATAGTCTGGTGTGGCAAGCACAATGGGTAAACATCTGCCCAGTATGCCAAGTAGCAGGGCAGGGGTCTCTGGTAGCCTAGCTCAGGAACACAGCAGTGGTCCTGACACCAGATAACAAAGCCTCGGGCTAGCATCTGGAGATACAAGACCCTCATCTCACCAGGTATAGTGCTGCATGCCTTTAATCCCAGCACTTGAGAGGCTGAGGCAAGACACTAGGAGTTTGAGGCCAGCCTGGGCTACATAGTTCAAGGCAGGCTGAATTACATAGTCAGACTCACTCTCTCTCTCTCTCTCTAAAAAAAAAAAAAAGACCTCCATTTCCCTTCAACCAGAGATTTTCCACAATAATTTTTTACCTAGCAGTCTTAAGCCTAAAATTTGTTTGAAGGAAGGGCTCTGCTACTTGAACAAGTGAACAAACAAACAAGCCACTCTTCTAGGTCAGAAGTAGGCATTTATTTTTCTTTCTGTGGTGTTGGGGATAGACCCCTGGGTTCTAGGCATACCAGGCATGTGCTCCATCCCCACCAGGCCACCCCCCAGCCCTGGGAAATTTTTTCTGTACAAGATCAAAGTTTAGGCTGTGTAGGCTACACACTTTCTGCTGCGACTACTCAACTCTGCTACTACAACACACAAGCCACAGGCAGCAACCCTAATATGAGTATTAAAATTACATGCACAAAAAGGAGCAGTCTTCCTGTGGCCCCACCCTGTCTGAGAGGTCCAGTCCAGGCATGGAGGCCAGGCTGACCAAGCAGTGCTTCTCAAATAGCCAACTGACACATTAGCAAGGGCCCTGGCACCAGACAGTCCGCATCTCAGAACACCCTAACCCACCCTGGCCCACTGAATGAACAGCTGTGTAGGAAACAGAGCCACTTCCCTGCATTCCAGGGGAAACTGCAGGATGGGAAGGGTACAGGGACAGAGTCAGGAGTGGTGTTTGTGTGCTCGCTTCGGCAGCACATATACTAAAATAGGAGTGGTGTTTGCTCTCAAGTGTGGCCAGGGCCTCTGAGGACTAGAGTCCCAGGGCAAGACAAAGATGACCTGATGGCCACTTTAACTTTGTCATTCTGGGAATCCTTGCATCCAGGATGGAGCTCTCTGGGAAACTGTACAGGAGGGCATGATTCTACCACTACCACCTACTTGTGCTCCTGGAGACTGAACCCAGTGCCTCTGCAGGCTGAGCAAACATCCTACCACTGAACTAATTATTTAACTTTGAGACACTATCTCACTAAGTTGCCCAGGCTAGCCCTGAACTTGTCATCCTCCTGCCTCAGCCTCTTGAGTAGCTGAGATTATAGGCGTGCATGACCATCCCCAGTACTTCTTCCTAAAGTCTATATAGGTCCTGCAAGGCGCGTGGAACAGCAGAGAGGTCCAGCTCCACCTTCTACAAAATTCCTCCTCTGAAGAGCAACTCCACAGAGCCTGGTACAGAGTGAAGGGAGGAGTGACCTGGGTTCTGTCCACCTCCCTCCTAGCTGGGTGGAGCTATCCAAAGGTGGAGATGACAGAGAACATCCTCCACACGCTGCCATGGCTCTTGAGCTTCTTTGAGCCTTTCTAAGTCCATTCCACATGGAAGTCAGCCCAGCATTCCGGCCATGGAGGAAAGAGATAGAAGGAAGGATGGGAGTGTAGAATCGGCCACTGGACAATTTTGCCCACCTTTCCATCACAGAGCCAGACCCTCATGCTTTCCTAGCCTAGCTGAAGCTATGCCCAGAGAGCAAGGAACTCCTGCCCCTCCTCCAGAGACCCTCTACCATCTGCTCTCCTCAGAGCATGAACTCAGACCCTCTATTCTCCAGATGCCCCCTGAACCCTGGCTTCCTATACCTCCTACACACAAATCCAGGGGCAGCAGCAGTGGCAGCAGCAACAGCAGCCCCAATTACAACCAGTGCCAGGGGCTGGGGAGATGGCTCAGTAGAATAAGTGCTTGCCTGGCGAGTGCAAGGGCCTGAGTTCAATCCCTGGTTCCACCAAAAAAAAAAAAAAAAAAAAAAAAGGAACCAGTGTCACCTGCCCCGCTCTTTGCCTGTGACCCCCATCTTTGCCAAACTACTTCAGGCAGATTTTTCGGTCTCTCAGTTAGTATAGTCTAAGGACAGTGCTCTCCAGAGATGAGGCACAGTGGGATGGCAGGGCTCTCAAGGGTAAGGGGACCAAGAAAAGCTGGCTTTTTATACTGGATCCTCTGCAAGGACTGTGCTCTGGCTGAGGATCTCCACCCCCATTTTCCCTCACCACCTCTGTTCAGAAATTGACCTGTGGAGGTGAACCCTGATCCATTACAATCAGTACCATCACTTCTTCAACACTAAGAACCACCCCCCTTATTCTCATGATACTCCAAAAGGCCACTCTTGTGATGTAAATAATTATAATTCTGTTTTTCTATTTAATGCTAGCTCCCCTATGAGACTGAAACTTCATGAGGGCAAGAACAATAACTCTTTTCTACTATCCTATCCTCTCACAGGAGCTCAAGGGTTGTCTGCAAAAAGAAAAGATGGTTTCACTGTTCAGAGCCCTGTGAGTTCTTCTTATAGTCTAACCTCTGTCAGGCCTGCTGTGACATGAGCTCCTCTGTCCTCCATGTGGCCAGAACCTTCCCTCCTCCAGCTTCCTTGAAGCTTGTTTGTCTGGACACCACCCACTCTCGCACCGCCCCTGCCATCCTAGCCTTGGATGGTGCACAGGGTGAGACTCTAAAGTCTTCTAAGGAGCAGCCCTAAGCACATGGAGATGGAGAGGATGAAGTTGCTTAGGCAACTGTTGCCTGGCAACTAGCTCCCTAGCTGATCTCCTACACCGCCCCCCCACCCCCGCCTCATGCTGGGGGAGCTGGAATGTGAGAGGGATCAGGGCTGAGAAGGCAAAGAGACCCATTGAGAATCTGCTGGTAGAAGGAAGCCAGGGCTGAAAAAACTAGGCCCCATCTATCCCTACTTCCTCCAAGAGAGTGCAAAGTACTTTTTATAATTCCATGTTTCCCAGAGTCCTTTCCCTGTTGTTGCCCCCAATGCTGTGTGAACACCACCAGAGGGGATGTCCTATCTAACCATAGCCTCCTACAAGGAGGTGCAGTCTGTACCACCTCTTTACCCACTGCGATCCATTCCATAGTCCTGCAGGTTCTTTGGAGCCCTGGGGCAAGAACATGATCTCAACCATGACTTTGGATAAAAGATGGTTAGCTGAGGCCCAGATGGGCACTGAGGACCCTAACTTGACCCTATCCAAGGTGTGGAGGTCTATCCCATCCAAGTTTCCCTCCTACCTCACCAGAGAGATTTTAATGAACACCTGGACCTCCTTAATTAGCCCTCTGCCTAATTACCTAGCCAGCTGCCAGGAGCCAGAGGCCTGGGCATCTGTTCTCCAGATGTGCGCTCTCCATCCCAGCCTGGCCTGACCCTATTCTTCATGTCCTCTTCTGTTTTTGCCTCTAAGCAGCCTTCACCAGAATCAGTCCTTTGGCTGCTTCTCCTCTAACCATTTCTCTTTCACTCTGCCTGATACCCATAGTCCTGTGCTTGGAGGACTTGATGTAAAAGAGACACCTTCAGCTCTGATGGCTCCAGGGCCTATCCCCTCCAACCTCAGGCCACAGCCATGACTCCTGCAACTGGCACCATCCTGTTTCACACAAACATCCCTCAAAACCTTCCTAGACTGGGCAAAGCTAGGGCAGGACAGATCTCCTGGGACCTGGTGGAACAAGCCAGGCCTCTTTGATGGAGGAGCAGGAGCATGGGGAGAGGGTAGGTGGACTGGGCCCAAGTCTGAAGGGAAGGGCAGCTGCAGAGAAGTCTTACAGAACAGGAGGGGCTGGCAAGAGCAGGATAAGGCCAGTTGGCTGAAGACACCAGAATGCGTATGGGATACAGAAGGACCCCACTGGCAGCTATTTTTCAAACTGGGCTACAAACCCAATAGGAATTATAGGTGGCTTATATGCAAATAAAGTACAAGTGAAATGCAAAAGAAACCCTAAAGGGGGACTGGTTTGCAGGGGGCATGGGAGAAGAAACAGGCCCTGGCCTCCCTGGTGTAACACCTCTTGGTACCTGAGCAATATTCAAACCACTCTCAGGTTTCAAAATGATACTATCTCAGTTCCTGTGTGAGGGTGGCCTGGGCGGTGGGGGACAGTCAGGGCAGCCCCCTGGAGCCACAGCTGCAGCAGGCTGAGTGGGGCTGTTCTTCCTGGGGGCCTGCAGGAGGCCTGCTTTCCAGCACCCAGCTCCATGCACACCTCTGCTTTTCCCTCAGTCTTCCAGCCCTATTGGCCCCAAGAGGCTGGAACTCTCAGAGGAACTGCAGGGCACCTCCTTTCAAAGTTCTATTGCCATGTTGGTCAGCGCAGAGCAGATGCCCAGAGAGGCTGAGTGGACACCCGGCATCACAGAGCAATGGGTCTCCGCCTGCTCTTTTCCCTGTGAGAAAGGGAACTCTCATTAGGCGGCCCTCATCATTCCCTCCTAGGCTGCTCCAGGCTGCAGGCTGTGGACTGGAGGGGAAGGCAGGAGGCGCTGGAGACAGCTGTCATCCCTCCTCCCGCCCCTTCCCTGTGGCTGGGCTGCAGGGCATGAAATAAGCAGCAGGCGCTGGGGGAGGGGGTGACAATCCAATCCACCTGTCACCCCCACAGTCAGGCGGCCTCAAGCAGCCTGCTCACTAACGAGGGAGGGAGGGAGGCGTGGGTGAGGAGGGGGGGCAAAGACGCACAGGAAAGGAGACCAGAGACAGAGGCAGTGAGGTCAGGAGGCAGCATAGGGCAGAAAAGGAGAGGGCAGCTGAAGCACAGGGGGAGGCAGAGACCAGACAAAGATCTACAGAAGTGGGGAGAGTCAAGCTTTGCAACTGCGTGTGGAACTCTGATTTGGGTTTGGCACTGGGCGCCATCCCTGCCCTCTGAGAACTTGCAGTCCAGCCAGGAGGCAGACAAGGGAGGGACAAGGGCCCAGAGAGGCCCCAGAGGCCCTGGCAAGGAGCTGATGGGCTCTGCCCAGCCTCCCAAGGGCAGGTGGCCCAGAAGAGGGCAGAGGTCCACACCTAGGACCAGGCTCCTGCCCCAATTCCTCTCTGACCCCCAGAACCCGAAACCTTTCCCGCCATTCTCCCCTCCAGCCTTGGGCTACCCTGAAGCAGACAGACACAGGCTAAGGAGCTCTATGAGATGGGAGGAGGCTTAGCAGGGCCCCCCAAGGGCTCCAGGGGCAGCTTCCCATGGTTTCCACGCCAGGTCCTTCCTCCCAAAGGTCGCTGTCCCTCTCAAGGTCTGACACTGTCTCTCCCTGTCCTACTCACTGCTCCATTCTCACACCCTCTCCTGCAGGCGCCCCCTTGGGCGGCTCTCCCTCTTCTTTGGTTCTTTTCTCTGTCTCCTTGTGCCCCGCCCACTCCCACCTCAGCCTCTCTTTACCCCAGAGCCTCTTCTAGGGCTTGATACTAAAGTCAGGCTTCTGCCTGGCAAGCTCACTACCCAAAAACCTAGTTCCCACCATCTTCCCCTCCCGCAGGGACTCCCCTCCCCCAGCCCAGCAGCCTCAGGGCTGGGCAGGGGCTATTTTTAGCCTGGGCATTGAGCTAATTTTAACTCACCGACAGGGGACCTGGGGCGGGCAGGCTAGGGGAGCAGTCAAGAGAGCAGGGCCTGGGGCAGGGGTGGTCTCAGGTCCCAGGAAACCCAGGCATGCAAGTGGGGCAGCCACTGAAGCCTCTGTGTATGGGACAGGAACTGACTTGAGGAGAACTGGGTGGGCAGCAGGGCCCAAGCCTTTCCCCCAGCTTTCCGCTGAACAACTCTCCCAGGCTCCACCCCAGGCTTCCCGACTAGTCTCTTCTCCCGCCCTGTGCAGCTCTCCTGGGATGGGGCCATCCTGCTCTCTGCCCAGGAGATGCCTCTCCAGTGAGGGTCTGTCTCCACGGCCTCCCCCATTGCCTCCCCACCCCAGCTTGTCCTTCCTGCAGTCTAGCTCTCATCCTTCCTGCAGCAGCTGTGGGCCTCCCGACAGAGGTAGTGCCAGCTCCTCCCACCCCAGCTTTGGCCTTCCCTCCTGGCCTCTGGGCTGGCTCCCAGGGACCCCACCCCAGGAAGTTCCAAGAGCCACCCAGGCTGACCTTGGGAAGTAGCTAGGGCAGCAGGCGACTAAATGAGTCCTAGCAGAAAAGGGGTGAGTTGGAACAGAATAAGAAGCCTGGGGAAATGGGGCTCAGGCTTGGAGTCTGGGACCTGGGTTCTAGTCCCTTCTCTAGCTCCAAAGCACTGTGTGACCTTGAATGAGTCACCACCCCCTCAGGCTTCACCCTATGGCTAGTCTATTAGACACCGAGTGGATGAGGCACCCAAGTATCCTCCCGGCCCAGAATTCTGCTCCCGTGCTCTCTGAAGAGGCAAAAAAGGAAAGGCAGTAAGTTGGCCCAACAGAAGGAATGGCAATGCAGAGGTTGGAGGGGAGCGGGTGGGCCTCATCAAGGAAGAGGTGCTCTCTGAATAGTAACCCAGACACGGCTCCTGGTCATTAGGGCAGGCCCTCATGGCTGTGATGAGACCTCCAAATACCATCATGCACCTGGAAAGCCTACCAGACCCATGGCTTGGGGGCCCCACCAGTCACTCATGTTTAGGCCCAAGGTCACTGTCACATCACCTGTGGGGCCTGTTCTGAAGCTCAAGCCTGTATCCTGCTTCTGGCCCCACCCTGGCAGCCAGAGCCAGAACAGCAGTCATTCCCGACTACCCATTTGCATAGGGATTTGCATAGTGTTGAGACCTTACTCCTCTAGACTCATCTAGGGTGTGGGCCACTCACCCAGCATCTAAGGCACCCAGGGACCCCAGGAAGAGCTCCTGGATCCCTGGGTCCATCTTTTTCCACCTGAAAGCATTAATGAACATACAAACACAGGCAGCAGCTTGGTCTAGAGCTCTCTGGGCTACTGAGTCCTCTACTCCTGCCCAGAGAATGTGAGAGAGTGAAATCGTAAATAAGGACTGCATTTAGAGGAACTTGACAAGGCTCATGGGTAGTTCCCCAAGAGAAGAACCCACTCCCACCCTTGGTGCCAAAGATGGGGCTGCCTCAGTGTGAACGGGGAGAGTTGGCCCTTCTACTTCAGTCCCCATTTCTAGGCCCCACTTGCAATGATGAAGAGAGAGGATGGCTATTACAGCAATTAGATAAATGTTAAGCCAGGTGTGGTGAAACACGCCTATTCTAGCATTCAGGAGGCTGAGCCAGGAGGATCAGAAGTTCAAGGCCAGCCTGGGTTATACCCCAAATTAAAGACCAGCCTGGACTATATATAAGACCCTATCTCAAAAAAGGGGAGGGAAGCTAGAAGCCACACCATCTGTCAGACTATAGAAAGGACCTCTCAGGGTGACCTGGACCCAAAGCAGTCTCTAGGGCTTTGTTAAAAGCTACCCAAGCAAGCATGGGGAGCTGGTGACATTTAGGAGGACATGGAGGCCTGGGCATTGTGCTCCTACCAGCCTTAAGGTCTTCCAGCCTCCGCCTGCCCTGGAACCTGACCTCTACCTGTCCCGTTACAGTACCTACATGTACAGCCACACCCCCTAATACAAGCCCAAGAGGTCTCCTAGCCTAAAAAGTCCTTCTTGCTATCTAACCACCATCCAACAGTCATCAGCTCTTCCACTGGCACCTGAGCCCCTTTTAGTCATCTACACGAGAGGTGGGCAGGGCCCCCTGGCCATCAGAAGTCTTGGCAGAAGAGAGGTGGGGGCGGTTGGGACGGTTAGTTTGTCACCTTCCACCTCCCTACCCTACTTCCCCCTGGGGGTCTCAGGAGACAGAAGTGAAAGTGACAGCTGGGGCCTTGGGGGTGGGTCAGCTTGAGAGCCGTTGGGATGAGCACAATGCCACTAGAACTGGGTTTGGGCTATCTGTCCCCAGAGTGGGCAGACTGCTGCTTGGATCAGGAAAGGGACTTCCCATGGAAATGAGGGGCAGGTGTGTTCACAGGTCCCTAGCTGAAGGAAAAGCTAACTGAAGAGAAAATGGAAAGAAGGGATAATCTCCAAAAGGTGTTTTCTTTTAGGGCAATGTTCTGTCCCTTCTTTTAAAGCAGCGAGATCTTTCTTCTCCCCCACAGAATAGAGGCAGGGCTGCTTCAGATGAAGCAGATGAATGGGGCTGAGCCTGGACTCCTGTGACCTGAGGGCAAAGACAGAGGGGAGGGCTCGCAGCCTGGGTCCTCTGACTGGACAGCAGTAGCTCCGAGGGAGGGAGGTGGAGGACAGAACACTCAGTATTCACCTACGCCTAGGACAGGGAACCTCAAAGAGGCCAATCCAATCAGGGAAGCAAATCCTTCTAGAGACATCATGCCCTACAGAAGCCACCCAGGATTTAAAGGGGCCGTCAGGGCAGTGGCTGGGTCTCCTTTGGCCTGGAAGGACAGTCCTCTAAGCCCACAGCAGGGAGGGTGGCGGGCATCAGGCTGAGTGGGTCTGCTGAGGCAACCAGCCAGACAGCTCTTACAGGATTAGCTTGCTGCTTTCAGGAAAGGTGCCAGGTGAGGCTGAGATGCCTGGGCAGTGGAGGGGCGCTGGAGGACTGAGGCGGGGTGAGGGCAGTACCTGCACAAGGTGTAGGAATACGTATCCCCAGATTTGTGACCCTTGCCAATATCTGACTTCTCAATGTTTCTCGAGAACACTGTGCAAGACCCCTCTGACTTTTGCCAAGAAGGACCTCTAACCCAGCAAGAGTTCCCTCCATTGCTATGATCAGGGCTCTTCTTCTTCCAAAAAAGTCCTGCCTGTTGTCTATTCTTTCTGTTCCACTTTGCAACGAGAGCCCCACCCCTGGGAACAGGTGAAGGCTTCCTCTCCCCCTTACCCTTAACTCCCCTTCCCCCCACAGGCTGACAGGTGGGGCAGACAAAAAGGAGCAGCTGGGCCAGGACACCTGTCCACACTCAGCCTGCAGTGGGGTGTGGACGGGGGAAGTCAGTGCAGAGGCAGGCAGAGTTCAAGCTAACAGAAAGGGGTGCAGAGGTCAAGAGGAGAGGCTCCGGGAAGGCCTGAGACACCAGCTAAGAAGAACCTATCCTTCTGGCCTAACCCAGCATCACCTACGACTCACCCTGAATAACTCATGCCTGCCCTAGAGGGAAACATTTCAGGTTCAAGGGCATCCCTACCCACCTTGCTCCCTCTGAGAAGGGAAGACCCCAGGAAGGGATGAAGCTCTTCTCTCCTTGCCTTGCCTACTCGCTCCTCCTGGCTCACCAGGTACCCCTTCTGAGGCTTGGCAATGGTTTCTTATCTGTTCTCCAACACTTAATTCCAGGGAGCTGCTGCCGGTGGGGGGGGATCATGAGGAATAAGTAAGCACATGGCCAGGGGACCTAGGAGGACACACAAGACAACATACAGAGGGCAGGTTCTGAGTCAAGGAGACAGCTGGACAGCAAGGGCAAGGCTGGGCTCAGCCTCTCACCCTTCCACACACTGAGGCCTGGCATGACCCTTCAAAGACCCTCAGTTCTCACCCAGCCCCAGAAGCACTGGGGCAGGTGGGGCTGCACAGCTGGAAGCAAGGGTGTACCCACTGTCTCAGCAGCCCCCTATACTCTCCCTTCCTCTCCCACGGAGTCAGGCAGTACAACCTCTTTTTCTTGGACATGGAGACCCACTGCAAGATGGACACAGACTTGCCCAAGGGATGAGAAGGGGGAGGATGACTGCTGGGCAGTGTTCCCTCACTGCCTGGACTGACAGGAGGGAGGGCTCTTTCCCCTGGGGTCACACACATTCTTCTGTTGTATTCCACCATTGCCCCCCATGCCATCCAAGCTTCCCATCCTTGCCTTGTTGTCTCCTTGTGGCAAATGAAAGGATCCTACTGGGCACCATAGCAGGGCTCTGTGCCCTTCACGTTTTCTCACATACCCTGGCTTTGGAGCTCTCTTCCATGGCACTCAAATCCCAAAACAATGCCTTCTCTGGGGGTCAAAGCAACATCCCCAACTGCTACCAAACCCTAACTCTGGCCTCTTCCAGGAAAGCCTACTGGGCTGGACTTGATCAATTTCTCCTTGAAGACCTTCCTAGGCCTCCTTTCTATCACTCTGTCTTCCAGGCAGGATGCTTCCTTTAATCTCAGACAAAAAGCTTAGTGGTGGACATTTGCCTAGCAGACAGAAGGCCCTGAGTTCAATCCCTACTACCACCAAAGCACCAAAGCAAACCAGACCATTGCCAGGATAGGTGGTACATGCCTGTAATCCCCACATATGAATGGCTGAAGCAGGAGAAACATGAAGTTGAGGAAAATCTGTGCTATATAGAGTTCAAAGAAGCCAGTCTGAATTACATAGGGAGACCCTATCCCGATGATGATGATGATAGTAAATTTTTAATTAAAAAAAAACTCATCCACTCAAACAGGTAAGTTTAAATAAGATTCCCCAATTATAAAAAAACAAAACAAAACAAAAAAAAAAAACTGTTGTATTGACAAACTGCTCACAGGTCATGGTACCCATCACAGAGTGTGGTACACAATAAATAGGGCTTTGGGGCCGGGGAGATAGCTCAATGGCATAAGTGCCTGCCTGACAAATGCAAGTTCCCAAGTTCAATCCCCAGCATAACAAAAAACTAAAGCAAAAACAGGGCTTCCTGCCTCCAGCCCCAAGGAACTCCAGAGTTCTTGGTCTTGGGGTCTGCTCTTCATACATTGGAGAACTGGGCAAGTGGGATCATGCCTGAGGGAAAGGTTGCTTGCCTGGCACTCGCCTGTCTGCCCACCTCTTGGGAAGTGGCCCAGAGCACTCGGCCAGGGGCACCAAGCCAAGGGCAGTGACCAGGCCTCTCAGACGCAGGGCCTTCTGGGAGGGCACGTTTAAATGAGTAAATATGGTCCCCCTGGGTGTGGCCAGCCACAGGCAAGATCTTGCCTGGGACAAGTCCCTCCCTCCCAGACTAAGCAGAAAGGAGGATGGCCACATAGCCAGCACCAAGTCCTACGCAGAGTCTGTGAATTCATTTTCCTGTCCTTCTGCCTCCAACCATCAGAGTGGGCCAAAAGTCTGCCTTGGCTTTCCAAGGCACTGGCTGTGGTCCCAGGAAAAGGAAAAACTCAGGCAAGGAGCACCTGGTATTGCCCAGGCTGAGGGTCTGCACCCAGGTGTCTAAGGACTCAAATGCAGCCCTGCCCCCTCAGACTGGATGCACTCATCTTGGGCAGCAGATACCAGAGACAAACCACCCATCCAGGTACTTGGATCACCAAGAAAGTTGAGCCTCAGGGATACTTGGTAGGCTGAGGTCCTGAGGGCTGACTTACCCAAAGACACAGGGCCAGTCTGGGGTGTGAGGAACCACAGAGGGAGAGGCGGGAAGGGATGAAAGTCAGCCAGGGCTCCTGAGCTCACAAGCCACGCTCTTTACTTTGCAGAAAGAGTTCTGGCTGCCCAGTTGTGGCCTAAGCCCTGTCCCTCCAGCTCCAGCCCATGCCTCTCACTTCAGAGTTCTTGCTGTGCCTTCTGCCTCCTTGCCACCACTGTCGACCCGTCCTCAGTCTCCAATCTTTAAATTATCTTTGCCATTTACTCATCCCCACCCCCCACAGGTGGCAGCTGCTCTGTGGGTGTCTACACACCCAAGTATGCACCCCACACCTTCATGCATGTGTGCCACTAAATGCCATAGGCCTGCCAGGTGCACCTGGGCCTGCCAGTCTGCATGACTCCCACCCAGCCCTGCAGTCCAGAGGCTAGTCCTCCCAGCTATAGGACAATGCTGTCTGTCCTAGGCAGAGGGAGATAAAGGAAAATAAATTTTTCAGGAGCCAAACAGCACCAACTCCACCAGACCAAAGGTGAAGGCCTTTCAGCACAGTACTGAAGAAAGTGCTTTGTGATCCCCTCTTTCCTCAAGGGTCATCTTTCTCTTCCTATCCCAGCTCTACTAGGAAAGTTCCCCCATCCCACATCCCCAAAGTATTAGCAAATGAACCCAGGGCTCTGTGCATGTTTGGCAAGTGTCTACCACTGAGCTACATCATTCATTCATTAATTCACTTATTTATTTGAAACAGGGTCTTACTGTATTGTTCAGACTAGCCTCAAATTTGCAATCCTCCTGCCTCAGCCTCCAGAGCAGCTGCACTAGGAAGTCTTCCTAAAGTCTAAGCTCCATCCAGCTTTCTGTCATTATGGACAGACAAGGCAACATCTACAACACAACCAGCTGTCCAGCTTCTAGAACAGAATTCTTGGCATCTAACACCACCCTCTCCCCCCATGAGTAAGTCACCAAACTGGGACAGAAGGACAGAAGGTTGGCTGGACTCCGGCCCCATGACAGACTCATAAAAGCCACCAGCAATTACAGTGATGCTGAGGCTGTGTTGGCCCCACCACAATCTCCTCCTTCCTTCTTCCCTGTAAAAAGGAGGTAATTGTCTCAAACCAGTTGGTCTCAAAGCTCCTGTGCCAGCTGTGGTCCTCCAGGGTGGAGAGAACCCCTCCATCATGGTGCCACAGACCCAGAATGTAACCCTTGACAGGTTCTAGGACTGCATGGGATCCTACACCACTTCTAGAACCTGAGTGAAAAACAACTACAACTTTCTAATAGGGTGTCCTGTACTGCCCATCTCACCTACACCTCTTCTCCACGAAGGCCTTCACTATCTGGCTTAGAGACTGAAAAGCAGGAGCTGGCTCAAATGTAGCCCGGAAATGCTGGACCCACCACTTGTCCTGGATCCCCTTCTGCCAAGAGGCTCCTGGGTAGGTGGCAAAGTGTCCACCAGGGGCCCACACCAGGCCAAGCCAAAACACTAGGATTGCAGACCCAGTGTCAGTCAGGGAAGATAGGGGGCCCAGCTGACCAGGAAGAGAAGGCTAGCAGGAGGAGCAAAGGTCAAGATGTCTCTGGACCATGAGGGTCAGGGATGATGTCCATAGCAGGAGCCCCTTCCTGAGGCAGGATCAGATGAGTAAGGGTGGGAAGGGCTGGGCTACAATCAACAATGGCTTAACCCCAAGGCCTTGCTCCCTGGGACCCCAAGGGGCCAGGGCATGTCCAGATGCCTTGCTGTTGCTTCTCCAGCCCCCAACCTGGGGAATTGCCCTCCCCTTCTCCTCCCCATCACACCTCCCAGGAAAGATTAAAAGAAAAAAAAAAAAAAAAAGCCTTGCTAGAGAGAGATTATATAACAGCAGCCAGAAAGACTATCACATCTTTCAGGCTATGAGAAGAGTCAGCAGCCAAGAGGGCAGATCTGCGAAGCCCAGGCCCTGCAGCCCAGGATCACCAGAAACAGGGTGGAATGGACAACGGGGAGCACCTGCCATGGCTCCAAGTCCTTCACCACTGGGCTTCAGGCACTGGGCGCAGCAGACAGAAGCTCTAGCCCAACCCCCATGCCATTCCCCTAACACAAGGGCTGTCATGCTTTGTCTGGGTCCTCCTTCTCCCCTTGGACCAAACCCTCCAAAAGCAAGGCTTGTGTGTTTTTTTTCTTTTTAGAGTTCCTCTGTGCTATGCAGTAGACCCCCCAAAACAGAAGGACTAATGCTCTGACATGAACTTGCTGTGTGATCTCATGAAAAATCTCAACTTCTCTGGTCACAACAGTAGTGTGAGTGAAACCTCCATAACCCACAGAAACTCCTTACATGTATACACACACACACACACACACATACATCCACAAACACACAAAGCTATGAGAGGGGAAGATGGGACTTACAATAGAATATTGCACAGGGATGCAGGGCTCAATGCCAGTCCTGGGGCAAGTGAGAAAAGAGCTACATATAAGCTCCAATGTCCCCCCAGTTACCCCATATGAAAAGGTCCTTAGCCACTTCTGCACTGATCCCACCCCACCCCCCACCTCCTGCCAGCAAACTGGGAAACCACAGGAAGGAAATTCATTCCCAGGCAGGCTGTGGGAGCTGGGACAGCCAGGCAAGTTCTGGAGCCAGTGTGACCCCATGGTCACAAGCGAGTGGATATCTGTGAACGGACATATTCCTTTTCAATGATCTCCTCAGCTACTACAACCTCCCTGCTGGGGGCTTGCTGGGCCCTGGGAGGGGATAGCTCTCTAACTCCAGGGCACCTAATCTCTCCTGCCCCCCTCCCTGGCTCCCCCTATCTCCAGGCCAGAGCAGCCCAAGGTCACCGGCCCAGACGGCAAACTTCCCATAGTTCAGGCTGGCCCCTGAATTGCTGTGGAGACCCACTAAGGGAATGGGGGATCAGAGCCATCCCCCGCCCAAAGAAACTGTCCCTCTCATGAACACGAATGGGGGAGGGGTGCTGGGCTCGGGGATACAGGATCTGCCCTCCCTGCCCTCGCCCAGCCCAGCAACAACATAGGAGACAAGGGAAGTGCAATGACAGGCCCAGGAAAACTCAAACTGTGGCTCCAAGTGTGCCCCTATTCAGAGCCCACCTCTTCTGGAGGGACCTGGAAGAGTGCAAGAGGTCAGCTCAAATTCCCCAGGGGAACAGGCTCCTTTCCCTGTCCCTATGAAACCCATCAGATGGGAAGACAGCTAACACTGGTGAGACCAAGTGCACCTTAGTCTGCTTAGACCTCTATCCTGAGCCCCCCCGCAATGCTCCCTAGACAAACCCCACTCCCAGTTCTGCCTGCCATAGGTAGAGAGGACTGGAGAACTCCTGCCCAGATGTTGAACAGCTGCAAACTTCTGCCGGGGGCGGGGGACTCTCCAGCTGGGGTTGCTGACAACCCTGACGAGGGGTCTCAAAAGCAGAGCTAGTAGGTCTCGAGGAGGGTCCTGCGTGCCAACCTCTGGCTTGACTCCACGTCCTAACTCCGCAGGTATTGGGCAAGCATAGCCCCGAGACACGGGCGCTCACACCCCAACCCACCACCTCGGTGTCATCTGAACAACATCCCCCTCCCTCCCCCGCTTCCCAAACAGCTGCGGCTGCCCCCGCCCCCACCCCCACCCGCCCGCCGCCCTCCCAGGCCCCCTTCTGCACCATTTCGGGCCAAGGAGGAGGGGACAGGCGGCGAGCAGAGGGAGGGGGGAGGGCCGGCTGCTAAAATGTCAGTGCTCCGGTTGTCACTGAAGACCCCCCTCCGTGGACGGCGCCCCTGCCCCGCGCGCTAGGAGGCCGTCGTCACCCCGAACACCCGCAGCCGGCGCGCCCCCAGCCCGCTAGCCGCCCCACCCAGAGCCTGCAAGCCCCGGGGACCTGCAGCCCAGCGAGGTCCCCACTGCGACTCCCCACACACATTCCCCTCGCGATTTTCCGCCGCGCCGCGACTCTTGGCCCGCGCTGCCGGTTCCGCGGCGGGGGACGGTCTAGACCCCGCCACCCCGGCCCCACGACGGGTGGGGGAGGGGGCCTCTTAAAGCAGCAGGCGCCCTATTTTTCTCCACTCACCAGCCCCGCAGAGGGGAATGAGGTGTCACGGCAGGGAGCGGGCGGCCTTGGCCCCGAATCCGCTGGCTCTTCAAACCCGGGAAGCCGCGGTACTGGACCGGGGAATCACAGACGAGGCCGACGTCCGCGCGGGCCCTGGGCGGCGCCGGGGGTCCGGGCCCCCGTCGTGCGCGCAGAAGCAGGCAGACGGGAGGCGGACGAGCGGGGGACCAGGGCAGAGCGCCCGAGTCGCTCCGACTGTTGTTGATATTTTGCTTCCTTCCTCCTTTCGGGATCCAAAGGTAACTCCTCCAGCCCCCGGGATTCGAGGCCGACGTAGGCACAGCTCAGCCTAGCTTGAGGGGCGGGGCGTCTGGGTGATGGATAGAGGGAGCCGCCAATGGGAGGAATTCATGTGGGCGGGAGGCGGTACCCGCCTTGGGGGCGGGCCCAGAGCTCGGCTCCGCCCTTCGCTTCCCGGGGCGGCCGAGGCGGGCCGGCCCCCACCCCACCCGCCGCCTCCCGGGCTCGGCCGCGGTGCTGGGAGCAGCGGATCCCTCCGCCTGCTGGGAGGGAGCGTGAAGCAAAACCCGGAGACCTTCCCGGGAGGGGCCAGCCCCCGCGGGGGCCCTACGAGCTAGCCGGACCGCGCGGCTCTTCAGCCCTGCGCTCCTGGAGGTCTTCCCGGGCAGGCTGGTGGCTAAGCGCGCACGACCTGGCGTCGCGCCTGTCCTGGCCCGGAAGAGTTGGGAGGTGGGGGTCTAAGTAGGTGGATGCAGAAGAGACTAAGTGGCAAACAGGCTGCGTTTCCCCCGTGTGACAAAGCTCCACTTAAGAGACCACGTTCTTTCTAGGGGCGGGGGTTCTACCTGGGGAGCTCGGTTGCTGCTTCAACCAGTGACAGCCCCTTCCCTGCTAGGCACGGCTGGGCAGACGCCCAGCAATTTAAAGCGACAGCTCATCGTTCTAGGGTGACCTAATCTTCAGGGCTGTGGGTCCCTGCGCTTTTAAGCGGAGGGGGCAATTTAAAGGGGCGGGACCCTAGGCCCCCACCATCACTTCACAGGAAACACCCAGAAGTGTCTTATTAAAGAAGCAGCAGCAGCGCTTTTAAAACAATATTTTCTCAAATTCCTAGTTGCCTCAGGGCGTGGTGAATGTTAAGTGCCTTACGACAAGAGTGTGGGTGTCCTGTCCCGGACGACTGGCCCATCAGGCTTCCTGGCTGGCAACCCTGATGCTTACAAATCCTGCTGCTGCTTTTTACCTGGAGCTTGAGGAAATGTTGGAATCTGGCTTAGATCTTAAAGAAATCTTGAAGAACAGAAGGCTGCTCAGTTCTTCACACACCCTGATTTCTATCATTCTAGCCCTGATTTTCCAGACAAAGACTCAATTCTGGGTTAGTGCTGTAGAGACCGATATATGCGGAAAGAGGAGCTCCACAGAGTGCTTAGGAACCCTGACTGTGACACCTATGTGCCTACGTTTAAGTGCTCACCCTTATTTGAACTGTGAACTCAGCATATTATTTAACTTTCCTTCACTTCATGTTCATCGTGGACAAAACAGGGATGGTGATAATAGTCCCTAACTCCCATGCATATAAGCAGACCACTTAGTACTGTGTAGTACAGCGCAGCACTGTGCATTACTTGAACTCAGACCATAGAGTCGAGGGTTAGTGAAAAAACCCCTAGGTCTTGCCAGAGGGAGGCAAGTTCCACAGATTGTTCCACAGATAGGCGGTATTTCTTTGGACAGGAAGCCAGCAAGCTCCTGTTTCCTTGGCCTCAGTTTCCAACATTTCCACCTGGGCCCTCTTTCAGGAAGCCTGATTTTTGGTGTCCCACTTTGTCCCCGAATGCAGCTTCTCAGTTCCTCTTTGGTATGGGAGTTGGGGCCAACAGCAGAGTATGTCAGGGCTCCCTGCCAAACAGCACTAGCTTGCCCCAAAGACTTCAGGATAAGCAGGGAGAATCCATCCATCCCTTTCCCAAAGACTTGGAGAACCAGAGCTCTGTGCGAGGGTTGAGGCTGTGGCAGTCACAGGATGGGAAAGTGCCCCCACCAGTGGGGAACCTCCCCTTACTTGTGGCCTCTATTTTTAGTGCTTCCCCAGGCTCTAGCTGGAGAAACCGTTTAGTCATCAGGGTGTTTATTTTCCGGCTGTTTCCGACGTCGGGAAAGCAGAATGTTGAGACTGGAGACATCCAAGGCTGCTGGAAAAGACTTCTTAGGAACAGGCTTGGGAACACAGCCTTCAGCCCTTCGGTCCCAGATCATGCGGGTGGGGTCCAGGGGACAGAATGGGCAAGGGGGAGCCAAGCCCCCAGGAGACCGAGAGAGCTAAGTTCTCAACCTGCCTCCAGTTGGGAGGCTTTCCAAGCCAGAGGACCCTCTGGCCCCAGCTCTATTTGAAGGATTCTCTCCAAAAACACAAGCAGCCCTAGAACAAATTCTTTCCCAGGGTTGATTCCCAGAAACCCCCTCCCCATCCTTCAGTGTGTGGCATGGTGAGCCTCCCTCCCGCCAACCACAGCTTCAGCCAATCTCCTGCTTGCAGCAGACATGCCAGGGCTCTGATTGGCTGGCTGGTCCTCCTAGCCATGGAATGTTGGGTCCTGCACAAAGGAATGAGGAAGGAAGGTAAGTCACCTGGGGAGGGTATTAAAGGGCCCTGAACCTGAGGGAAAAGAATGGAGGGAAATCTCTGGCAGTGAGTTGGAGTGTCCTGGACGCTGACGTGCTATTGTAACTCACTAAAGAAGAGGGGAGGTGCTGATGCTAAAAGTGGCACTGAATTTGGAATGCAAAGAAAGCTTCATGGATCTGTAAGTATAATATCATGTATGCACCTTCTGTGATACCAAAACATTGTGAAAACAGTTTGCAATGTATTAATTTATCAAATCCATCTTGTCAAGGTATCTTAAAACTGTCTCATTGATATTTGTACTTCAATAAAACAAAAATAAAATAAAATAAAATAAAATAAATTAAAAAAAAAGAAAGCTTCATGGAGAGGAAAAGTAACAAACATCATTAAGTCTTGATTTCATAGAGAACTAACAGGGCCCCGGGAGTAATGTTGCTGTAGTCAGATGGAAATGAGGAGTTCCTGAAAGTGACCCACTACATCTTTTTTCTCCAGGCCCCTAGTTTTACCTTACAATCCTCTGGGTTTAAAAGGACAGAGCATCAATGGAATAAGCGCTTCCCTGGCAAGCGGAAGGGCCTGAGTTCAATCCCTGGTTCTGAAAATAAATAAATAAAAGGACTGAGCAGGCTTAGATTCCTGGGTATCATTTTTGCTCCCCTACTTCTGACTACCTGTCCATCTAGAAAAAAATCACCTAGAAATCTGAAGCTGCTGTAAAATCCCCTAGGAGCCAGAGACTGGTGCCCACCAAAATCCACCTCTCTCTGTAGTATTGTCTTCGTAAATTTATATGGTTGAAGGCAATCTACGTTCTCTTTATTTTCCCCTTCCTAAGCTCCTAAGCTTCCCTAACCCAGCTTCATTTGCAAAGTTTTCCTCATCCAGCCCCCCCCCCTTCTTTACCTGCCGGTTGTTTCATAATCCCACTGCCATTTGGACAATCTCCAACCCTCCTTTTCCCTTCTATCCTCCAGTTTTTGAGTGATTACAGCAAAAGGCTATAGTGTTTGGCCACATCTACTCCCTTGCACGGGAAGGGAAGGACCACTGGCAGGTGTTCCATAGTTCAATGCACACATTTTGCATGGACTTGGTTGGCACCCTGTGCCTGATTTTAAGCATGCTCCACTCTGTGGATCATCTCAGTACATAGTAGAGTCAGTATACTGACGTTGTGATTTTCAGTTTACTCTTCCTGACCAGAATCTGAGCTCGTAGAGGACAGCAAACTAACTCAACCTCGGTCTTCAGTGTCCTTCAGAGATAGCCGGGAAGGAGCTCAGCAAATGTATTGCAGAAATCTCTGTATGTGCGTGTGTACATGCGTGCATGCGCGCATGTGCCGTTCTGCAGCTGCACTGAGATCATAAAAACTTTATTGAACACTTCTATTTGTCCATGGAGAACTCTGCTAGCTCAGACATGGGTGGGGGTCTGATTTGGGACCCCTACAAGCTCTGCTTCTGGCCAGAGTTGGGGAGAGAGGGCAGAACCTGCAGAGTGTATGTAGTCCAAGGGTGGACTGGCAGAGCATGCCCGAACTCGGAGCCAGGGTGCCTGGGGCCAGACCTGGGGCAAAGGGCAGAGGCCCCACCCCGGACCTCAGGGGGCTGGGAGAAGGTGCCAAAGCCGGGTCCTGGGTCAATGCATCCCCCCACATGAGCTCTCCGCCCCAGGCTGGGCAGGATGTGGTGGCAGCTGCAGTAGGGTGGGCAGGATGTGGGGGTGGGGGCAGCTGAAACGCAGCCTGTCGTCTCCACAGCTCCTCCCTCCTCTCTTGCCCCCCCATCGGCCCCCTCCCAGTCACGTGCTCCCAGCTTGGGCACCAGCGGACTATTTCCCCCTCTCCGCGGAAGGACATAATTGACAGTGCAAACTCGAGTTACCACAGACTTTATCAACACCATGCCTTTTTCTGTAGTCCAGGACCGAAAGTTTGCCGAACACGAATTTCTTTTAAATCCTTGATCGGCTAACTCGGGAGTGGCCCCTTTAAATGCAAATGAGCCACCTTCTTTCCCGGGTTCCCCACCCCCATTCCAACTTCGCTCCTCGTGCCCAGACTCCGCCAGCTGCCATTGACGTCACGTGTGCGTCAGCGTCGCCAGCCCAACCAGACGGCACGTGGGGGGAAGAAGGTAGCCTTAAAGGGCCAGCCGCTGCCGGGCCGCGGGTTACCGCTACGGGGGTTGATCTTGGAAAGAAGTAATGAAGTGGTATGTGGGAAAATCTGTTGAAGCAACAAAACAAAACCACAAAAAACCTAGGTAGAGTTTAGGAAGAACTTTCACAATAAGAGGGTGCAGTGTGTGTGTGTGTTTGTGTGTGTGCGCGCGCGCGCGCGGTGTGTGTGCTAACACACACTGCACCACTAAACTACATCTTCAGTCTCCACAGGGAATGTTGTAAACCAGGTCTTTCATTTCCAGTTCAGAAGTTTGGGTAGTTACACCTGGAAGGAGAAGCAGAACGATTATGGAGGTAAAGGAGGCTTTGTATTTTAAGACTGATGATTTCTGACTTTTCCTTATCCTTGCCAGGCATGTCCACAAGTGCTAAGTTCACTTATGTTTCTGGCACCTGGAACAGAGTAGATAGTGGGTACTCATTTAAGTATTTGCAGAATGAGTGTAGTAGTCTTTTGGGTCCCTAAGCCACCTCCTTTGAGAGGCTTTCTCTGATTGCCCCACTCTGTATGTGTATTATTATTATTATTATTATTATTAATTATTATTATTATTATTTTGTCTTTTTGAGACAGGGTCTCACTATGCAGTTCAAGCTGGCCTTAAACTCACTTTGTAGCCCAGGCTGGTCTTGAACTCACAACAATCCTCCTGCCTCCCCACTCTGTATGTGTAGCCGACAGACTTAGTGAAAGGCAATCTTACTCTTCAATACAATAAACCAGTCTCTTCTTTCCCCGTGTTAGGGACTTCTGGCCAGTGGATGAGACCGTACAACTTGGGATCTATAAGCCTGAGTTCCTACTTTGTTTATATTGCTACTGGGTTGAGGGACCTCCAACATGTGTCTGTGTCTTATTACTGTAACCCATGCATGGGACCAATGTTACTTAGACCACATTTGTGGTGAATGTTAGGTAGAGAGTTTGTGGAGGCCCTTGTGTGGTACACACTGGTGCAGCAAACGCCCAGCAGTGTTGAGGAGTGGGTTTGCAAATACCGTCTCCACACACATAGGTTTAAGAACGAGGCCCCTGCCATACTGATATATTCCTTTCACCAACCACAACCTGAGGCTTGTGACCAACTGGTTGAATGAATAAAGATGAATGAGTGAATTATTTCAGTCTTTTCCAAACTGACTTCTAAACCCACCTTGAGACTGTTACCCAGAGGAAGAAAACATTGCAAATTTCCTGCCCACTCTGCACTCCAGGTTTTAAACATGTGCCATAAACCCTCAAGGTAGTTGGGGTTCTTCTCTACAGGGGACCCAAAGGTACTGGGCAAACAAGCCGAAACTGATTTGTCTAAGGTGAGACAGGGATGTGGCTCTCCAAGTTCCCAAAAACTTGGGACAATGTTGACATTGAAAGGGAGCTGGAAGCCGGGCGTGGTGGCGCATGCCTGTAATCCCAGCACTCGGGAGGCTGAGGCAGGAGGATTGTTGTGAGTTCAAGACCAGCCTGAGCTACAAAGTGAGCTCGAGGCCAGCCTGAACTGCATAGTGAGACCCTGTCTCAAAAAGACAAAAAAAAAAAAAAAAAAAAGAAAGGGAGCTGGAGGAGGGGAAATTCTTACCCATGCACCTGGGGCCTTTTCTCTTCTAACACTTTCACCATCCTTCCTCCACCAAGTCCTCTTTTCTCCCTAGCTCTGTGGCACACTACTCCACTTCCACTCTATCCACATCTGCCCAGTGACCTCCTGTCACCTGATCCAGAGGAGCAGGGCCACCTCCTCTTGGCTCAGCCTGTCTTTGCAGTTGTTTATCCATGATCTGGTTGTCAAAATCTGTTACCATCTCTGAAGTAGGAGGCCTGACAGACAGCAGAAGGCTCTTCCACCAGGGAGTAGTTAGGATCAGAAGGGAGCAGTAAGAGCCCTGTCTTCTGAGAGGAGGGAGACTTGAGGGGACCTTACCGAGGCTGAGCCCTGAGGGTACATGTGGCTTCCCTCACTGGAATCTCCCAGCAGGCATCCTTGGTGCTGGCTCCACCCTCTGCTGGGGTGGGGTGACACCCAGGAGCACTGTGTTCCAGAAAACCCCAAAATAACCTGCCTTCACTGTCCAGCTACTATTTCTGTCCATCTTACTTAATTATTCAAACCCAAGTTGGGGTGTGAACTATAAAAAGCTCTCCTACTTGGGGACCCAGGAGAGCTGGGAGGCTGGCCAGGTTGCAACAGCAGCAGACCACAGGGTTTGATGAGGTCATTTGAGTCTGACAGTCCCCTCTGTGCTGGCCCACCCACGGCCGGAGGCAGGTTTTCGGCCACTGTTCCTGGAGTCACGTCTGGCCCTCTTAGCTGTCCCTGAATCCCCTGACTGGCCTGGGAGCTAGCCCACCCTGCACCCCCCACTTCTCTCAGCTGTCCATTTTGTCCTGCTCCCTCCTCCTGGCTTCTTATCCCACAGATGGCATTTCAGACCCTAAGCATCAGCAACCCAGGGAGGTGAGGTGGCAGAGGACAGGCGGGTGGACCTGGAGACAGGGAGATGGAGACCATGCCCTTGGCAGCCATTCACTGTTCACTGGAGGCAGAGAGACCTGTCTGGGTGGAGCAGTTCCCAGCTGTTGCCAGCACTGAGCTACTCAGAGCTCCAATTGGGAACTCTGCCGGTGCAGCTGAAGGGATGGTGGTAAGGCCACAGGGGGACTTCATCTTTCTTTTCTGGGCTTGATCTTCATCTCATTGGCCCCAGGTCCAGTGTCAGTTTCCACTGAAGCCAATGCCCAGCTCAGACCAAGTGAAAAAAGCAGATCTCTCCTGGGTTTCTTCTGTGACCCCTCCACCTCAGGCCTCTCCTCAAAAGGGTGGAACAAGGAGTCATTGATAGTTGTACTGGCAACCTGGTGTTGCCACGGTGACTGGCTCTTGGAGGTGGGCAGTGAGAGGACTCATGTTAGTAAAGGAGAGACTGGGAGCTACACAGTCTGACAGGAAGAGGTACAAGAAAGCCTGGGTAGCTGGATGTGGTGGTTCAGGCCCGTCATCTTTCTGGAAGGCTAAGGCAGGAGGATTGCAAGCTCAAGTCTAGCGTAGGAAACTTAGTGAGACCTTACCTCAAAAATTTAAAAATGGCTCAGTGGAATAAACACTTCCCTGGCAAGCGCAAGGGTCTGAGTTCAGTCCCCTGTTCCACAAAAAGAAAGAAAGAAAGAAAGAAAGAAAGAAAGAAAGAAAGAAAGAAAGAAAGAAAGAAAGAAAGAAAGAAAGAAAGAAAGAAGGCTGAGATGTGACTAAACATGAAAGCCCTGGGTTTAATCCCCAGTACCACAAGAGACAGATCGTGGCAGTCTTAGAGAGGTGGGAGCCATACATGTGGAACAGAAGTTACAGGATGGACAAAAGGACTAAGAAGCATCAAAAGTGACATTAGACTCTGTAATAGGCCACGAGTGGCAGACTTATAAGAGCACAGGTGGGAGGGGGTTCTCCACAACCAGGCAGAAGATGGGAAAGGGACCTGAGTGTGAAAAGAACCTTGGGTTTCACATCGAGCCCTGTTTGGGGGTTGTTTCCAAACACTCCCCCTCAGTAAGGTCCAGCCAGCTTGCCTGCAGCGGGTGCTGCTCCTAGAATGGCCAGGGGAAGAGGCTAGTTGTTGCTAAGCAACAGCAGGCAGCACACCTGGAGGGCACAAGAGTGGGCCTGGCACTGCTTGTACTGGGAGGCAGAGAGATAGGGGGAGGAAAAGAAGCAGGCTGGGCACAGTTCAAGGTCCCCTCTCCTGTCCCCCTATGAAGTGAGGAGAAATGATGTAGCACCCTTGGGATCCCAGGGTGCTGGGCCTGCATGTTCTGAGCCCACCTGGTGATGTGAAGCGGCTCTCTCCAGGGTAGGTAAGGTGGAGGCAAGCATCCTTTCCAGGACCAACCCTGAAAGAGGGGAGGAAAGGGCAAAGACCAGCAGCAGAAACTTGGTGGGAGTGGACAGAGCAGAACCCCAGCCGCTGTGGCACACACCAAGCCATCACCCAGCTGGAGGACCCTGCCCAGAGGGCAGGCAGTGTGCCAGGGGTCCCCCACCTGATTGGCTCTGTGCTGGCATCTCAATGCCTCAGAGCTGACTTCTCTGCTATCTTTCACTAATTTTATTCTTTTTTTAAATTTTATTTTAGATTGACTGGGTTGGACAGAGATCAGTGGGGATCAACAGTAGGAGACCAAACCAGATCAAGAGAGATCACTGAGAAAGACTGTTCTTTCTCCTTGGAGCCCTGTCACCCACCCGAGGGGAGCTGGGGCCTTCACTCCCTGTTAGAGCCTCGTCCATTCCTGCTCTCTCCCTCCCACACTGGCACAGCTCTATCCAGAAGAGAGCGCTTCACTCACGGTGTTTAGTGAGCACCTGGGAATTGCTGGCTCTGCCCAGCTCCTGGGAGGCCGAGAGGGGTGGGGGCATGGTGGTCCACACCATGCACCTCCTCGGCAGAGCTCACCTCCCTGTCTCAGCAGCTTCCTCTCCCTTCAGACTCCGTGCTGCACAGGTTGCATGTGCTCTTTTGCGGCAGCCCACCTGGCCAGATGTGGGGGCTCAACTCTCCAACCCTAATACTCTGGAAGGCAGAGGCAGAAGGATCACAAGTTCAAGCCCAGCCTGGGCTAGTGGGTTACTTTATAAGGTTCTGTCTCAAAATAATAAACAAGCTGGGGATATAGCTCAGTGGCACAAGCATCTATCTGCCTGGCAAGTGCAAGGCCCTGATTCAATTCCTAGTACCAAAAATCAAAATCAAACTGAATGAATGGAGATGTAGCTCAGTACAAAAACCCTGGGTCAATACTAGGAGCACAGCAAACCAACAAAAATAGTATTTTTATTTTTATTTTATTTATTTATTTTTTTGTGGCCAGCTCAGCTTGCCCTGGGTCAGGGCTGACAAAGCATGTGGTGCTGGGGATCAAACTGTGGTCCCTGCACTTTGCCTAAGCTTGCCTAAGCAGGCACTTTAGATTACTGAACTATCTTACCAGCCCCTACAATAGCATCTTTCTGTCCACCTGGAACAGTCCCTAAATTCTTCAGGGCACAAGCCCGGAAGTGGAGTCTTCCTCTGTCACACTTCAGACCTTCCCCCAGGTATATTGCTGTGGAAGTAAGGGGCCAAGAGAGGCTTTTCTTTCTTTGTGGGTGTTGGGGGAGATGCTGTTTTTTGAGACAGGGTCTTTCATTGTGGTGCAGGCTGGCCTTTTTTAATTTAATTAAAATAATTTTAATTATTTGTTTGTTTATTTTTTGTGGTACCAGGGATTGAACTCAGGACCCTGTGCTTGCCACTTATTTTACTGAGCTATCTCCCTGGCCCCAAGCTGGCCTTGCACTCATTTTGTAACCAAGGCTGGCCTCAAAGTCACAGTAGTTCTCCTGCCTCAGCCTCCTAACTGCTGGGGTTATAGGCGTGCATCTGGATACGAGAGGCCTTCTCATTCTTGAATATAAAGTTGGGGATGAAAAGAATGCAGGCCTGCTTTGCTTTTTTTCATTCCTGCCTTTGATTGTGCCTCACCCTGCAAACAGCATTGTGGGCTGTTTTCTCAAGCATACATCATTGGACAGAGTGATCTTCCTCACTTTACAGGTAGTGATCCTGAAGGCCAAGGACCTTAGAAAGCATATTCATGTTCACTCCATGAGAAGCTGCTGTGGATTCCAACCCAGCACTGCCTGTGCCCAGCCACAGCTTGGGGCAGAAAGCAGCCCAGGTGTCCTCATTGCTGAGGAGATGCAGAGGGGGAGGGCTTGGGCATGCTCACACAGGGACCTCTGCGCAGCTCAGATCCCAAGGAGGCTTAGTAGATGGACCTGAGACCCAGCCCCAGCCCGGTCATTTCTAATCACTGACCCTCTCTGAGCTTTGTTTTCCTCCATGATAATATGTCAGCTACTTCCAAATGACTGCAAAGATTTATAAGGTAGGGGCCAGGGAGATGGCTCAGTAGAATAAGTGCTTCCCTGGCAAGTGCAAGGGCCTGAGTTGAATCCCTGGTTCTGCAAAAAAAAAAAAAAAAAAGATTTCTAATGTGGACAGTGCAACAATGAACGCACCCTCTCCTTCCATCCTCTATGAGAGAAGAAATATAACCAAGGTTCAGGAAGGGCCCGAGTCAGGCACGGTAGCCCACGCTGGAAATTCCAGCGTGGAGGGAGGCTGAGCCAGGATGATTGGAAGTTTGAGTCCTACCTCAATAACTTATCTCAAAATAAAAAAATAAAAAGGGAAAGGGGTTTAGCTCAGTAGAAGAGCACTCCTGGGCTCAGTCCTCAGTGCTCCATAAAAGGTGTAGGAGTAGTACCAGGAAGCCCGAAGCCTGGCAGAGCTCTGAGCTCAGCCCCATTTGTGACCTCTGCCACAGAGCCCTTCACTGTTCTCTTTCCGCTTCTCTCCTGAGACACACGTGGAGTAAGGGAACCAAGGTCTGGAAAGCTGATCAGAGCCTGTGGCCCCATTGCTTGAGTGGCTTTGGGTCCCCTCCCTGTCTTGTTCCCAAAGACACAGGAAATTTGCACAGGCTACCATGGCGGCTGTGTCCCAGGAACACAAGGGATTTGGGACCTTAGAACAGGAACCCCCATGCTGGAGGTAAAGATAAGAGGTTCTGATCATTGGGATGGGCTCTAATCCCCACAATCATTCGGAAGATTAGAAAAGAAAGAAGGGTGTATCAGAAATAAACTGAGGTTTGCTGAGCCCAAGGTTGTTAGAACTGCAGAGAATCCCCTTTCCACTCAGAGCCTTCTCCTTATGGTTTGTACCCTAACAAAAGTTCTAGGTGACCCAAAGTTACCATCAAGGTGGAGACACAGGCTGCATAGTGGTGGACACCTCTTCAGAAGGCTGAAGCAAGAGGATTGTGAGGAACTTAAAAGGCCTTGTCTCAAAACAAAATTTTGAAGAGTTGGTGACAGTTGGATATGGTGACACACTGCTAGGCTGAGGCAAGAGGATCTGTAAGAGCCGGGCGTGGTGGCGCATGCCTGTAATCCCAGCACTCGGGAGGCTGAGGCAGGAGGATTGTTGTGAGTTCGAGACCAGCCTGAGCTACAAAGTGAGCTTAAGGCCAGCCTGAACTGTATAGTGAGACCCTATCTCAAAAAGACAAAAAAAAAAAAAAAAAAAAAAGAGGATCTGTAAGTACAAGGCCAGCCTGGACTCCACAGTGAGTTCAAGGCCACCCTGAACTACATAGGAGACCCCTTCACAACAACAGCAACAAAAGGGTTAGGAACACAGCTCATCACCAGAATGCTTGCCTAGCAGTGTGAAGGCTGGGAGGTGGGTGCTTTTAAGCTGCCCTTGAATGCTAAGGGCTCCTTGTGGGAGAAGGGAGGAATACAGGACAGGTCTGGGCCTCCTTTGCTCTTGGCCTTCTTTGCCTTGCTTTATGCATCAGGCTCCAGGCTTGTTGTCTCTTGAGGAGTAGGGCTGCAGCCCCAGGTGTGTGGAGATCATGGAGCAGCTGTGCTGGGGCGGAGGTGGGGGGTCTGTGCCGGCCGATTGTGGAGCAGCCAGAGGAAGGCCCAGTGCTCGATGAGGCTTGGTGACCCTGCCTGAGAGCAGGGTCCAGAACAGCAGGTCAGGTATGCACGGAGGTGCAGACGGCGTGTGTTAGTCCCTAGTGACGCTCGGGCCTTGGAGCAACAGCAGTGTCACAGTCTGTAGCTTTGGGGACTGACTGAGCTAATCAGAGGTAACCAAGAGCCGTGCTGGTGTCTAACAGGTTTGGGTCTGGAGTCACGCCAGAGTGCCTCACTTGTCTGGCACCTGGGCTCAGCATCCTGTGGTGTGGGGGGGTCTGGAGCAGCAACAGCCCCCTTCTCTCCTGAGTCTCCAGAGCACGTGGGCTCAGATGACCAGGCTTCTTACAAAGAGGCTAAGGACTCCAGGAGCCTGGATCCTGAGATCAGATAACAAGGGCAATCCATATTGCTTTTGAGTGTCAGGCACAGTGCCTGTAATCCCAGCACTCAGGAGGCTGAGGCAGGAAGATCACAAATTTGAATCCAGCCTGGGTACCTTAGCAATTTAGCAAAACCCTGACTTAAAAATAAAAAGAGAGGGGGCCGGGGAGACAGTGCAGTAGAATAATCACTTGCCTGGCAAGCTCAAGGGCCTGAGTTGAATCCCCAGTTCCATAAATAAATAAATAAATAGAGATAAGGAGCTCAGGTGTGGTGGTGCGCACCTGTAATCCCAGCATTCTGGGGACTGAGGCAGGAGGAGTGCTGTGAATTTGAGACCAGCCTGGGCTACAAAGTGAGTTTAAGTCCAATCTGAACTGTATAGCAGAACCCTGTCTCAAAAAGACAATCAATTGATCAATCAATCAGTCAGGCTAAGGGATGTCTCTTAGTGGTAGAGTACCCAGGGGGCAATCACCAGCACCAGCTACAAGCAGTACCACCAAACATTCCCCCCAACACCACAAACAATATTATAGGACTGGGTAACTCATAAAACAACATAAACCAGGTTTAATTTGGCTTGTGGTTTTGTAGGTCAACACTGAGGGGCTACAGCCAGAGGACGCATCCTTTTGTCACATGTTCAGAGGTGGCCCAGGGTGTTAAGTACCAGAGTCAGGGATGTGTGATGTGTCACTCCCTCTTCTAATAAAGCCACCAAGATTCAATCTTGGGGCTCCACCCTGAGCATCTGTTCAACCCCAGTCACCTCCCAGAGTCCCCAGCTCCAGCCACTACAGTTGTGTCACAGTTCACCCTCCTAATAATTGAGGAATAAAGTTCAACATGAGAATCCCCAGAGACACACACAAATCACATCCACCACATAGCAGTGAGTGACCTAGTCAAGGTCACCTAGTGTTGCTGTTGTACCTTAGATAAGGGAGCAACGGGCCTGCCTGGGTATTAGGGCAGAGGACACAGGTGCCACCTCCTGGAGAAGAACGAGATTTGGGAAGAGCAGGTAGAAGAGCCATCTCAGCCACTTTTGGAAAATACATTTGGCCACAGCATGAAGGCAGACTGCAGCGAGCAGGCCCTGAAAGGCCCGCACCAGGGTCAGCACGCTGACCTCTGTGGAAGGTGCTGCAGCGGCTTACCTTCCCCTCCACCACCAATGCTGGGGGTGAAGCAGGGCCTTTGCACCAAGCTACATCTCTAGCTCTTGTCTTATTTCTTTTCTTCTTCCTCTTCCCTCTTTCCCTTCTCCTCTTCCTTCTTCTTTTTAAATTTTTAGACAGAGTCTCAGTAAGTCACTAAATTACTCAGGCTGGGCTCAAACTTTAGATCCTCCTACCTCCCAGCCTTCCACAATGAGGGCTTAGGTGTGCACCACCATGTCTGATTCTTTCTTTCTTTCTTTCTTTCTTTCTTCCTCTTCTTCTACTGTATTTTTTTTCTTTTTCTTTTTTTTTTTTTTTGAGACAGGGTCTCCCTGTGCAGTTCAGGCTGGCCTTAAGCTCACTTTGTAGCTCAGGCTGGTCTCAAACTCACAACAATCCTCCTGCCTCAGCCTCACGAGTGCTGGGATTACAGGCCTGCACCACCACGCCCGGCTCTTCTAGTGTATTTAGTACAGGGTCTCACTGCACAAGTCTCACTTCGGACTTGTAGTGATCCTTCCTGTTCACAGCCTCCCGAGTGCTGGGATTACAGGTGCACTACCAGGCCCAGTCTTAATTGCCTTCTCAGCATGCCCCAGGCGTGGGGCCGGGAATTGAACTCTGGACCCCCTGCATCTGCCTAAACAGGTGCTTTAATCAGCTGAGCCATTTGGCCAACTAGTCATTTAATTAGAACGAAACTTTCTCTTTTTTTTTTTTTTTTTTTTTTGTCACAACTGGTAATGGAGCAGAGGACTAGGCAAGTGCTCTAACATTAAACCACCCCAGACTCTAAATGAAAAACAAAGACAAGAAAAAGGAAAAATAAAACTTTTTCTAGGGGCTGGGGAGATGGCTCAGTAGAATAAGTACTTGCCTGGCAAGTGCAAGGGTCTGAGTTCATATACCCAGTTCTGGAAAAAAAAAAAAAAAAAGAAGAAGAAGAAAAAAAAAAACCTTTTGCTAGCTAGATGTGGGGGTGCATACTTGTGATCCCAGCACTCAGGAGGCTGAAGCAGGAGGATTGCTACACTTTGAGGCCAGTCTGAGCTACATACTAAGCTCAAGGCCAGCCTGGACTACGTAGTAAGAGCTTGTCTCAAATAAACAAACTGGCACACACCTGTAATCCTAGCACTCAGAAGGCTGAAGTAGAAAGATCACTGAGTTTGAGGCCAGCCTGGGTTACCCAGAAAATTCAAGACCAATCCGATCTACACAGTGAAACCTAGTCTCAAACAAATAAGCAAACCCAAAACTTTGCTGTAAGCCTTTTATAATTAAAAAAAAAAGAGAGCCGGGCATGGTGGCGCATGCCTGTAATCCCAGCACTAGGGAGGCTGAGGCAGGAGGATTGTTGTGAGTTTGAGACCAGCCTGAGCTACAAAGTGAGCTTAAGGCCAGCCTGAACTGCACAGTGAGTCCCTGTCTCAAAAAAGACAAAAA